>JABUQX010006136.1:0-27500 GCA_015478945.1 Trachelipus rathkii
TCCTGATGCATCTCCAGATTGACATCACATTGATTAATGAATCAGTATCAGATAAAGAAGATCCAGAAGATTCTAGAAACTCAGAAACCATACCTCTCTCCCCCACTTTATCAGTTGTGCTGTGATTATTAGATCATCAAATTAACTACGTATACGATTCATTTACAACATTTTTCCGCTCCTGCTCTGATCCATTAATGTCCTACAACAAAAATTCTTAGGCATATTTTATTTTTTTTATTTTTTTTTTCTCAATATATTTATTACCTCCGCAAATAATTTTGTTTATTTAAATTTCGTAAAATAAAAACGTACTATACTTATTCTCAAGCACCCTGTTATTCAATCATAAATATACTGTAATCGTGGTGACGTTATTATGTCGTGTTAAAATAAATTACCTTATAAAATTTCATGAGTTTAGCTTAACCTATAATTTAGTTGATTAGATCAACGACAAAATAGATCCTAATATATAGCATAATATATACAAATTCCGTGTAGTTCTGTGATTACAATTGTGCTCATCTGATTTATCCACAACCTGTGAAAATGTTCAGTACCTCATTTTATTGTTAACATGCTAGATTGGTTAGTTAATATTTAAGGAGAGCGACCTAACGAACCTTTCCACAGTGACCATATCTTATTTTATTCTCTATCTTATTACTAATGCTTTTTTATTTATTTTTTTGAATATTTCTTATAAAAGGTATATTTTTCATTACAAAATTACTTGGGGGCTGTAGTCCCATAGTCACCTCATCTCCCTCCCTTTCCCAAGCCACTCGGAGTGTACAAAAAATTATGTTATATTTTCAGATTAATCTGTTGTTTTTGTCAATATGAAAATTATTAGGCAATGCTCCTCTATTAATTTTCGTCTATAAGTGGTGCACTATATTATTAAATTAAGTTCTTATAGTAATAGGTATAGGAGCTGGAGCCTGAAGGTAGCTATCAATATCACCTCAGCGATTTGGATGCAAGACAAAATTAAAGCAATGATAATATGAGTAAAAACATGAATAAATACATCGTGCTATGTCAAGATTTCAAAACTCCGTTCGGAAGATCAACAGTAATATAACACTCATACATAGAAATAAAAACGAAAACTTTAGCAGTCATCGAAAAATTGAATGCAGAGAGTTGTACGAACTTAAATTCATTCTGTCAGCTTTATCTTGGGGTTATGTGTGTGGTCGGTTGGATGTAATACATGATTAATAGATAGGCCTAGTTTAAGCGAATGAGTAATTTTTTCACTAGAATAGGTTTCAGAACTTTCTAAAGTTTGCGCTTAGAGGCGGAAAATGCATTGCAAATAACTTAAAACTAGAATATAGCTTTTAGGTAAAATATTTCACTAATGCTGATGAGGTTCTATAAATATGGGGCATAGTTATATGAAGTTCATTGAAATGAAATTAGTTTAATAAGTTCCATTTATATATATATTAGATTAATAAGACCTTCATAGAATATATATGAATATTAGATATGAAGTTTATTTTTTAAATATTAAATATTAAATATTTATATATATATATATATATATATGGGACTTATTTTTATTAGATGTGTAACTTCCGTATAATATATTTTAGGGACCTCGTAATACCATATGTTATATTAATATTATATATATTAATATATATTATATGTATATAATATATATATATATTTAATTATATATTAATATATATATATATAATTAATATTAATATATTAATATATAATATTATAATATATTATTAATTATTTATATATATATTATATATATATAGTACTAATATATATATTATATATTAATATTATATATTAAATTATATATTATAATATCTACTATATATATATATTTATATATATATATATATTATATATAATATATATATACTATATATGAATATATATATATATATTATATATATATATATATTAATAATATATATATAATATATTAATGTATATATTATATTATAAATATATATAATATATATATATTAATATATACTATATATATATATATAATATATATATATATTATATATTATATATATATTTATATTATATATATATATATATTACTATATTATTTAATATATAAATACATAGTATATATATATAATAAATATTATACTTATATATAACTATATTATTTATATATTATATATATATATATATATATATATAAATATATTATATATTATATAAAATTAATATTATATATATATTATATCTACTATATAGTGATATATCAACGAATAAATACTAGTATATCATATATTATATTATATTATATATATATATATTATATTAATATATAATATATAATATATATATATATTATTAAATATACGGGATATTAATATATATATATATTATTATGATATAAATATAATATATTTATATCTATCATATATATATAATATTTTATATTAATTATTTACTTAATATACTATATATTAATTATATATATATATATATTTAATATATATATTATAATATATAATTATATTATAATTATATTATATTATATATATATCATATATTATATATATTTAATAATATATATATATATATATAATATATTATATATAATATGATAATATTATATATATATTAATATATATAATAGTTATTATATATATTTATATATTAATTAATATTAGTATTATATTATATATATATATATTATTATATTATATATATATATATAAATAATATATATATATATATATATATATATTTATATATATATATATATATATATATATCTATATATAATATATTTATATCATATATTTACTTTATATATATTATATATTATATATATAATTAATATTAACGATATATATATATATATATTATACTATATATAATATATATATATATACTATATATACATATATAATATAATATATATATATTATATTAATTAATAAATATATATCATATATTATATAACTTTATATATATATATATATATATTAATATATATATATATATATATATGATAATATATATATATTATAATTATATATTTATTATATATATTATATATTATATATCTATATTATTTATAATATATATATAATATTATATATATTATATATATATATATATATATATATATAATATATTATATTATATGATATATATATATATATATATCATTAATATATTATTTATTATTATTAATATATATATATATATTATATATATTATATATTATATATATTATATATAATATATATATATTACTATATATATATAATATATAATATATATATTATAATATCATAATATTATTATAATTATATATAAATATATATTTATTATATATATAATATATTTAATATATATATATCTTTATATAATTATTAACTATTATTAATATATATATATTATTATATATAATATTAATATACTATATATATTATATATATACTATATTAATATATATTATATATATATATATATAATATATATTATAATTAATAATATACTTATATGATACTATATATATATATTTATATATATTATATAATTATTATATATATATAATATATATATAATATATATATATATTATATATTATTATATTTAATATATACTATTATAATATATATATATATTTATTGATGGTGTGGGTAGGAGTGTGTTGTGTGTGTGTGTGTGTAAATCAGGAAAATAAGTCATAAATTATGTTTTATGATATAGTGGACATACTAATGTGTACAAATTTATACTTGTCTTAATAGGAGGTATAGATAATGAAATATTATATTCAATAGTTGCCGGACATTGCGAATATTATCATGATAATTACTAGTGAGAATATTTAATAATTAGCTGACTAGATAAGTAAAAACGATATAAATATAGACCTAATAAGATATGTCACGTCACTATACCATTAGAAAATATATAGTTATATATATATATATATCGTTTATCTAATTTGATTTTATTAATAACTAAATTAAATTTTACTATTTTATCCAAAAGTTTAATACTAGCAGATACCTTTTGTATTATTTTTATCTTCTACATGACACTTAAATAGGTTTATGTGTGCATGTATCTTTTTTATTATGACGGAAAAATAACTTTTAAAGTATTTCTATTTTTGATTACATTGATCTTGGTTAAACAATTGCATTTTCATAAAGATCATTATATATATATTATGGTTTTCTAAACTTTCCATGTAATAATATTATAGCTATCTAGATATATTCATAAGCTCATATCAATTATATATTTATTAATATATATAATATTCTATATTATTATATATATATTAATAATTTATATATTATATATATATATAATACTATATATATATTTAATAAATATTAACTATATATATTATATATATATATTATATAACTTATATATTTATATAATATATATAATATATAATATATAGTATATATATATATATATTAATAAATATATACTTAATTAACTATATATATATTAATAATAAATATAATAAATATATAGTATATAATATATAATATCTATATTATCTATGATATATATTATAAATTATATATAATATATATATATATATGATATATATTAATATATTATATATATATATATTAATATATATATATATATGTATATATTCAATATAACTATATATATATATATAATATATATTATTATATATAATATATATTATATATATTTTATATATATACATATATAATATAATATAATACTTATTCATATATAGCTATATATTATATTATATATATATATATATTATTATAATAATTAATATATTATATATATATTTATATATATATCATTAATAATATATATATATAAAGATATGTATATATATATATATATATATATATATATTATAATATATATCATCTTATATATTATATAAATATATATATATTAATATTATTAATCATATATATATATATATACTATAAAACGGTCAGTAATATATTAATATTATTATATATATATTATACTATATATATTATATTATATATATTTTTATATATATATATATATATATATGTATTTATATATACTACTATATATAATATATATATATAATATAATATATATTATATATATATATTAATATATATTAATATATATATTAATATATATTAATATATAGTATATATATTTAATATACATATATATAATATATATATATATTATATATCATATATATATATATATATATTACTATTTATTATATATACTATATATATATATAATATATTAATTATATCATATATATATACTATATACTATATATATATATATATACTAATTAATATATACTTATATTATATATATATATATATTATTAAATACTATTAATATATATATAATAATATTAAATATATCTATATATATATATATAATATATAACATATATTAATATATATATATATATTTAATATATATTTATATATATATATATATATATATAAATTAATTATATATAATATATATATAATAATATTAATATATAGTATATTATATACTTATATATCTATATATATATATATATATATATTAATTATATCATAATTACTATATATACTATATATATATATATATATATATACTGATATATTATTATATATATATATTATATAAATTATATATATATATATCATATATATTATAATATATATATAATATATTAATTATATATATTATATTAATATATATATATATATAATATTAATATATATATATATATATATATAATTCGTTATATTATAATGTTATAAAAAGGTTAATATTAGTATATATGTATATATTTAATATATATTATATTATTATATATATATATATTATATCTAATATCTTTATATCTATAATATTATTATATTAATCTATATATATATATATATATTATATTTATATATATATATATTATATATATCATATAATTAATACTATATTTATAATTATATATATATACTAATTATATATAAACGTGGTGTGTTTGTAGCAGAATTAAGAAAGATTTTTAATGTAAAAATCTCGAAAGCTAAGTGAGAGGATTTTCTCTTTTATTCGGAAGTTCAAAACTGCAGGGTGAATCTATAAATAATTTCATTGAAATTCTTCTTCATAATTTATCGTTAATTTACATAAACAACTAAATTATATGTTGTATTTCGTATTAATATACAAGTCATACAACATCGTTCAAATTAATTATATACTGTATTCATCATAATTATTTTGAAATACTACAACTATGAGGATTATATATATATATATATATTATATATATATATATATATATATATATTATATATATATTATTATATATTATTATATTATATATATATATATATTATTATATATATTATAAATATATATATATAATATATATATATATATTAGTATAATCATTACACAATAACAAATTTCTTAAACTATTTACATTTACAATCATCACAATGTTCCAATTGGTAATTACTGAGCTTATTAATAATATCTATAAACACGAATATATTATAAATCCATAATATGTATATAATTATATAATATATATTATATTATATATATATATCATATATATATATAATATATATTATATATATATTTATTTATATATACATATATATATATATTATATTATTATATAATATATTTTATATATTATATATATTATATATATATATATATATTTATATATATAATATTATATATATATATATAATATTTATATATAATTATATATATATATATATTTTATTTATATATTAATATATATATATTATATATATATATATATATATATTAAATATCTATATATATTAATATATACTTATATATATATATATATATATTAATATATCTATAATATATATATATATATATATATACTATATGGACATTTAATAAAGATGCTTAACTCGCGTTTGTGATAGTATAGAAAAAATTTTGATATTAATTTGATATATATATAATATATATATTTATATATAATATATTATATATATTATATATAATACTATATATATATATCATATATATATTCATTATATATATATTATATTACTATTATAATTAATTATTATATAAATTAATCTTATAATTATATATTTATATTATATTAATATTAATCTATATATATAATATTAATATTATATAAATAAGTATATATATATTATATAATATATATATATATATTATATTATATTAAATATATATATTAATATATATATCTTATTATATAATATATATAATATATTAATATATATATATATATATATATATTATATATATTAACTTAATATTATATATATAGATATAAGTATATATATATATAATATATATAATATCTATATATATAATATATATTAATTATTTATATATTTCATATAATATAAATATAATAAACATATATATATATATATAATATATATTATCTATTATAATATATATAGAATCGGCTCAATCAATACTTAGCTGCAAAGATAATATTTTTACATAATTTTATTGTCTTAATTATATACCTTATATACACGCTAAAACTATTAGAAAGTCTAAGTAAAATATTTAATATGGCAATATTATTCATTGATAATAAGTATTTATATATATATAATATCTATAATTTATGTATAAACCTATTAATTTCTGATCTTAGTATGAAAAACTATAAATGTGATTAGTAATCAAAAATATTTTTGCGACGTATGAATAAGCTTTAAAGGTGATAGATCTTGCAAAGGCGGTATATATATATATATACATTCATTGTAGCAGTGTTTATACATACAATATATTCTTATTTCCCTGATAATTTTAAGATTATTAAAATCTAAACTTTATAAACTCACTTCGTGATGATCAAAAGCAATTAGTGAATGTACCAACGAAAAAGAGGATGGTCATAATTTTCACTAAAGCCTAGTCTTTAATTATTTTTATTTTTAATATAAAAATTAGCGAATAACATATCATCTATTTATTATTTTGGCTTTCACGTTTATGGCTCACATCTAAAAAATAGTAAATACATTATTATTATAAATACAGATTATATAAAAGTATATAATATATATATGTTTTTTGCTTATATATAAATTTACTCACTTTTTCTCATTGTATACTCGACTTTGGCAACCGTGTATATCTGACGTTTGTGAGCTGTACTAAGTGTAGTTATATGATTTGGATACTACTACTATACATCTCATGGATAGGGTTACGTAAGAATATACGATCACTTGTACTTAAGTTCCTTCTTTCTCTGCGAATGACAAAGGTGACTTCCATTTTTATTCTAGCTTACTGCTTTGTAATCCTAGAGGATGTAATCTGGAAACTTCTGCAAAGCAGATACATAGAATTATAAATTTTATTGATTATTTTATATTTAATTTTTAATATCAATCATACTTGCCGTGATAATCGATGAGTAAAATATATCGTATGAATGATTATGTTGGAAATTCACTTCGCTGAATTTTCATCTAATTGTATTATGCTAGGTCGATTTATGTTATGGATAATCAATATGACGATATTAATTATAAATTAGAAACTATATTACTAATTAGAAGAAGAGGTGTGTTTTGTGTCTCAGTAGTCAATTATTATTTATTTTATACTACCTACACTTACAGTAAATTTGAGGGTCGACGGTCACTAGGAATACTTACCGTGGTACTAAATACTCAGAGTGTAAGTTTCCGGCATAATTTTAAATGTTCCTTTTTAATAATATTTAATTTTAAAATTGAAATAATTTATTATTATTTAATAATATATTATTTTAAACTTAATAGTGATTAAACGAGATGTAAATAAAATATTTTTCTAACTAATTTTTATTCTGCAGTATTCAGTCTCACTATATTAAAATATCTCTTCATATAATAATCAGCTGCATTTTAAGAACGCGTGATACTACTACTTAAAACAGCTATGGTACGTTTTTCTGTATCAGCTAGTCAGAAAATGAAATTCTGAATAGATAACTATAAGTACTACAGCTACGTATTACTATTTACTAATATATATTATAGATTAGCCAATAATAAACTACATCTTCATAATTGAGGATAAAGGAGAGGGTCAAATTTTAACTCTGGGCTGAGCCCTATTTATCACCTCCCCTAAAATGGACATAAAATGGAATTTTCAGCGATTTTGACTATATCCCATCAAATAATGTATATAGCTTTTTATATTTTAGGCCACTCTATAAAAGTTATGCTTTCCGGTGGTTATCTATCTATGACTGTTATATCATCTTATACACGTATTTTATCTATAAATTTTTATCTGACTAGCTAATTTATGTGTTTATACTTATGTACATATTTATCATAATTATCAATACTTTCAGATTTTTTATTGCAAATATTATCAATAACTTGAAATAAATTATTTAGATGTTTACATATTATATACTTTATTTTACATTTATTATCTAGTGATATATTTTTTTCGGAATGATTCTATTATTTTTCTGTACGTTTGTCTACATTATTCATAAACCTACTTATTTTTTTTAATTTGAATAAGTGTAATAATATTTTTCTATACTCTCACTTCGGATACAACATCAAGTATTATTTACATACAGTGCCTTGATTGTGATTATCGGGATCAAAGATGCATCTTTTTTATTAGTAATTAAAGATTTTCGGAGCTGCGCTGGAATTACCGCGTTTTATTATAACAATATCATATAATAAACTATTTATTTTGAAAATTATTTAGTTATCGTATCATAAATAACAAATCAAACCATATGACTATACAATGTATGATTGTAGTTTGTTGATGAAAGTAGAATGTATGATGAGATTGTGGCTGTGTATAGATTGGTCGCTCAAATCCGACTTGTGAACAATAAGGCTGAAGAAACATATTCTTGTGAGTTGATAATGGTGCGCCATTAGAAAATATGTATATATGATATGTCTCGAATGGTTAATTTATATATGTTTGAGAACTTAAAAAATGTGGTGCAGAGATATATATGAGAAACCTATACAGAAGTAAGTCGCATATAAATCTTAGAAATACAAATCGAGAGAAAGTAAATAGTAGTAATAGTGTCTATAAGGTTTGACACTATGAGGAGAAATCGCTTTATATACTATGCATATTTCAAGTTTGAAATCATTTTTGGTAAAAATATTTTCAGTTTCAAATTGTAAATTTAGCATTTATGTAGAAATTTTGAATATATATTATGAAATATTTGAAATGAATATATGTATTAATAAACCGTCTAATCTACTCTCGGAAGTCATTCGATTTAATGCAGGGGTGTTAAATCTTATAGCTTTCATGCTCATATCTGTTTGTCTTACATAGAGTAACAATCTACAAGGTTCGTGGGTGAAAATTGATCAGTATTTTTATTACATATTCACTATTGTTATCTTATGGTGTGAGAGGATTTGGAGATCTAGTCTCACGAGCTTCTCATTTTGACTGTACAGAATATTTTGGTAAACTATTCCTTCATATCTTCTATTACGGATCATTTAGTTGGTTTGCGATATAAGTTTACGTCATGAGGTGGAATACTCGCTATAGCGTTTCAAAACGCTTCCGTTTTAAGCGTCTCTACGTCTATATTAAGTGCTCACTATACTTTCTAATAATGAATTAGGGCTTCATAGTATTTTACTAGATAGCTGGACTGAAACTAATTTTCAAGAAAGAAACATTTACTTGAACCTGAATATCTCATAAGTATTAGGAGCATATAGTTTTATAAATATTCGTACTAATTTATTTATATAGTGTAATCATATAATAATAATATATAAATAATCAATAATTAATAATAATAATCATAATAATAATAATAATATAATTAATATATAATATATTATTAATATAATAATAGATATAATAAATAATAATATTATTATATTAAATTATAATTAATATATAAAATTATAATAATATAATGATAATAATTAATTAATAATTAAAATTATAAATAATAATATATATTTATACATATATAATATATACTAATTATATAATATATAATTAAATTAAATATAAATAATCATAATATAATAATAATAATAATTATAATTATATTTATATTATATATAATTAATAATCATCTAGAATATCATGCTCATTTTATTTAATGTATTGAATTATTGAATGCTATTATTTCAGCCTCCTGTAAATGATTATCTATTCCAACAAAATGAAATTTTCTTTAAATATTTAATTTTATTATTAATAAATTAAAACAATTGATTTATAAGTATAGTACCAAGCTTTCGTCTATATCACTTTGATGAACATTTTTCTAAGATATAAATTTTTATATTTTTAAGATTTTATATACATTTTTAGATAATAATTATAAATATAGTAGTGTATACTAATATATATATAATAATATAATAAACTATAATAAATTTTTAGACAGTTTATACATTGACTTTTTCTCATTTAAAGATGTTTAAATAATTCGTTATTTCTTATATTTTTCTATTAGCTATATTACATTGTATATGGTTTTCTTAACGAGACGATTTCCACTCTATGGTACGGTAATACATAAAACTCTATTATATTTTTATTCGTTGTTATGAAGGAGGATAGCTTTTATTTATATGCTGTTAATGGGAAATGATGATCTGTAGTTCTTTACTATTTTAAAATTTTAGAAATTAATTTTATACTCGTACTTTATAATATTATATCTGATATTGCGTATAACATACTTCTTACAACGTTATATTAGAGTATTCGTTATCTGTTATTCTATACGTATATAATAAATGACGGTATCGTTACAATATATTTCTCAACTTTCGACATCTGATATACACAGGTGCTACAGCGTATAACTCATAACTATATTATACCATCTACATAAGTGCTTCACGAGTAGAGTAAAGAAACGTAGCTCAGTATATACATAATGGTAATATCATAGTAACTGGCTCATAATTAATATATAAGAATATATATAATTAAAATTACTAATAAACAATATACACTATTAGCTAAGTATATATTATATATAATGGTAAATTATTAATTATAAGATACCTCTATTACAACTAATTTATTATTGTGAATAATACATAATGTAAAACGAAAACGTATATGCTCGTAGTATTATTTATAAAAACTTAAAATAAATAGTCAGATAAATATGTAAGGAATAGATAGTGAAAAAATATAACTAATTTTCTAATAGAATATTTTTAAGCTAAATGGACGGTGAGATAAAAGCTATTATTTTTAACGATCGTACATTATAATAATAAGTCATTGAAAACTGAGTCATCCGTAGGTTTTCATATTGTATGTAAGCGTCTAATCGGATAGGTGAGCAGATTAAGTAACGTTGACTAAACCCTGTTTTAAATGTTTATGTAATAAGTGGATGTAAGTCCGTTTATTAATCGATCCAACGAAGTCTTATAACATGAGAATGCGTACATATATATAGTATATATATATATATATATATATATAAATATATAACTTACTATATATATAATAGTCTGAAGTTAATAATTATTTTATCAACATTCTATATTTAGTGAAACTATGGTTTCTAAAGCTGGATTGGGGCGGGGATGTAAAATAAGTAATAGTTCTTGCCCTTCATTAACAAAAATATAAAAATTTGAGTTTTAGTGAATTGCCTACTATACACTCTAGGCTGAGAATGATTGCTCTCTTAAGAAAACATTAAATATACGTACCATAATTATATATAAATTTTAAATAAATATATAATGATAAAATGTATTACGCAATAATTGATTCTTAGTAAGCTCACTCATATATCTATTAAATGACAAAAAGTAATGTAAGTTAACTATCTTACTAATTTATATATAAATTTTTATATAATTTTATTATTTATTTATATATTTATTTTTTAATATGTATTATATGATATTATTTAACTACTAGATACATTTAATTTTATTAGTAAATTTATTTATAATCTTATAAAATATAAATTATATTATTTACTTACTAGATAAAAATATGTTCCTTGATAAGTTGTTAGGACGGAAGTTAGTTTATATATTAATACTTAAATATCTATATATAATTGTTTTATATTTATAATTTAAGATATATAATTAAATAGAATAATAATTTCTTCTTGTTGAATAAGAATTTATATCAGGAGGCTTGACGATACATGAATTTTCTATACCCATGCTAACAATTAAGCCCTTTGATAATAGAAAATATTTATGATATCTCGTCCATTATTAAAGTAAAAAATTATAAAATAATCAACATACATATATATATAAAACTTACTAGAAAATTTAAAAATATATAATAAATAATTACGATATTTCTATTCATAATTTGATTTATTCATGTTATCAAATACCCTACTATCAAATATATTATATCGTATTTATATCAATCAAATGTCACGCAAAACATGTCATTAATTATAAATATCATGTGATATATAATTTATTTTTCAATTTAATTTTGAAAGCGATATTAATATTCAAATTAATAGTGAATTATATTACATAATTATAATATTATGTAATATTGTATATAATTAATAATTAATATAATACTATAAATAATTAAATTAATAATAATTAATATAATATATATATATAATAATAAATAATAAATTAATTTAATAAATATAATAAATAATGATTTAAATAAAAATTAAATCTAATAATATATATAAATAATAATTCATTAATATTAAATGATAATAATACTATAATTAAATAATAATAATTATAATTATATAATATATTAATTAATATTATTAATAATTATAATAATAATAGAAAAGTGTAAACTACTATCTTAAAGAGTATTATAATCACTGTAGTTTACGAACAAGCACATGACTTCTCATACTAGTACCATATCATGTCACAGCTATTCAACGGTGGGCACCGGTGCGGCATTATCGTCACCAAATTAACACGTGTGTGTGTGTGAACACATCTTAACATATCACAATGTTCGCAATTGTAATCACACGCTAATGTACGCGTTTACACTCTCATATCTATAAACAGCAGCAACACCGCAACGAATCATAGGATATTAAAATCAACACTATGTAGATTTTATGTATAACTAAGATCGCACGTTCAATACTATCACATAGCTATCCTTATTTTATTCCACACCACTACAAAAAGAGCTCAAATAAAAAAAGTGAGCATATTCAGACCGAACCATTTAATCTCAAGCACCAAATGAGCTATTACAGTTATGATAACGACTAGTATAACTTGACTGCATACCGTGGGTACGTAAACTATCACTAGATTGGGCTCACGTTCTTAACTTAGAGCCTACTTATATCTATACATTATATACTAAAATATATTTCTGCTATCACTATATATATTAACTGAAAATTAATATATGTATATATAATTTGGTAGTTAAGAATATTTATATACATTTGCTATAATTATAAAAGTATGTAAAATGAATATAAATAATTAAGTTTAACTATATATATATAAAATGTTTTATATTTTTATATGTCCATAATAATTTTAAATACAATAATATTAATATATTCCTAATATATAACATACATACTTTAATTATGTACCTTCACGTATAATTATGTGAGCTGTACGTAGTTTATTTGTGAGTAGTATAATATAATATTCTCGTAAGGAATGCCTGAAAGTATTCTTTGTTATATGATATAACTTATTTCTTTAGATTTTCCAATCAATATTCATTTTTCCACTATTTATCTTTAGCCTCCGAAAGAATGTTGTCGACTTATACACTGCTTATCTTAAGGAGATTATTGGTGATTTAATATACTTGTCTGTGTGAGTTGACATTATATAGCCTCCTCTAAGGGATTAGTTTTTAGGTGTGATTATACTATACTCTGATACCTGTGGTTGCTTATATCTAAGCTTTCTAGGGATAGGTTTTGATTACTACTTGATATATCCTGGTTGGTATGACTTATTTACCATATATATATTACTCTAAGGTGATAGTTTGATTATACATACTTAATATATTTTATGATCCTCGTGGTTGCTTATTATAATATGTATTTTAAGGGATTAGTTTTGTGCATTTACTACTTGATGTTATAATATATATATATCAACGTATCTGTATAAAGATTTTATTATTCCTCAATTCAATCAAACAAAAGGTTAAATATTTTATTTTTTCTGATAAACAGTGATTTTAATATAGTTTTAAAAGTAATAAAATTTGTTTTTACGGTTTAATTAAGGTATATACAGATAAACTATATTAGATAAATTACTTTTGATGTTATTATATATTTTATATTTTAGTGTATTAATTAAGGAAGTTACTAAATTAACATAATCATTTTATAGTAATTATTTGATTCTAGAGTTATTATATTTTGATTTTAATTTAATATACTGATCATGTATAATATTATTTAATTTATTTATAATTATTAATTATATATTATTATCTATTATATATCTTATTAATTATTTTTTATTTAAATTATTTAATTATTTTATATTTATAATTATTATTTATATTTAATTAATATTATTATTATATTATTTTATTATTCTTATTTATTATGCTGTATCATAGGAATATATAATGTCAATATACTCACTCTTAGATCAATAGTTTATTCTACCAAGATATATATTTAATTATCGCTCGCGCGATCAAAATAGCTGCCTAAGATATTTTATAACAATTTTATATGTTACTAATCTCTTTTCTAATGATCTTTAGCAGCATAGCATGAGTCATTAAGAAATTTCGTTAGGCAAATTATTATTCTCATTACGAATGATAGTTATTTCATCATCTCACACTTTATCGTTACTGCACATTGGTTTGTAATTCTGTTTGAATAGTCACATTTGATTTGTAGATCTACACTAAAGAATTTTGTAGTGACGATAGTGGAAGTTTAGCTTGTATGATAATGATTCTCTGCTAAGGTCCATGGTGTTCATTAGATTAGGCACAAGTGGTGTGTATTATAAAACATATCATCTCTCGTGCTTCATAATTTGAAAGTTTCGGAGTAATTATTTGTAAATATCATAACACTTTATACGCGCTTCTATGAATACGTAGACTTAATGAAAATATTGGAATGTTATCTCTTTGGTGTATCGAAGTTAGGATGTCTTGAAAATTAGTAGGTGTTGCTTGGAATATTGTTAGTAAATATATAGTAGTATATATTATTCCTAAAAAAAACTCTACATATCGACTTTTGTTAATATGTGCATAGTTTTCCATACTGATCTCTAATGATGTGCTACTTATCATGCTCAAAGTAAGACAGTTTTTATATATATATTTTGTGCTACTGTGATATTTGAAGATATGTGTTTGTGCTTTAAAATAGTTCATAATTTTTTCTTGTACTGTATTTGTGACTATGTGTGCATATACGTATTCGATCTAAGCACGTTCTTGACATTGACAGTGTACGTCTTAACGGATTATGTGAAGCTAGCTTCCAAATATTGTTGACAGTAGGTACGGTGTTGAGCGATTCCTCGAACATGCTTATCTGTGATCTCTTTGCTTATTCTCTCTGCGATAGAGACTTCTAGAAGAGTGCTTACGTATGTTTTTATCTCTGCTACGTGATTGGTGATAAATCCGATAGGGATAGTGAGGTGTATTTAACTCTCCTCTTCTGTCTAAATCGATAGATTTTGGATTTATAGAATGTGTGTTGTATTTTTCTCTTAATCTAATTCTCACCATACTAATCGGATTCTCCGATAGTAAGAATTGAAAGATATATTATACTTGGGTGTATCTGTGTTATACTCAAAAAATGAATTTGTTCTTGCCTGATAATTTTTTCTGTATTTGATGATTTCTGAGGCGAAATATGGTTGGAATTTTATCTCATTTGCTACGTATATTCTAGTCGTAAATAATAGATAAATATCTCGCAGGTACCAGAATAATTCTTTTTGTAATCGTTTGCATATTTATTTATTGTTGTTGACTGGGTCTAATCACCTGTTTTGATGGGAGTGACGATTGTGGTCGTATAAGTGCACAAGTGGAGCGCTATCTCAGCGAGTGGGTTGGCTAGCAATATATTTGTGTATGATTTCCTTATTTTTAGATATTTATGTTTATTAATTGTATAAATTGAAAAGTTGTATTTAATTATTATTTTAACTTAATGAAATAGGTAATAATAATGTGAGGATCATACTGGTGATGACTATACTGACAAATCTTAGAATAAGGGACACAAAAGGAATTTATTTTTGTGGCGATTATTCGAGTTCTCTCTATATTTATGTAGCCTATTTAAGGGTATACTGCTGGTCTACTATATATATTATGGAGGCTCGTTAAGAATATTGCAGAAAGGTGTGCAGTTTTACGTCCCTGCTCGTATATATAGGATATTGTGATAGGTGGTATTGGGGTATATGTATTGTTAAGTACATTTTCATCTTGGAACGGTATAACTTGGATCTCATATTTTTAGATTTGCTTAGTTCCGATAAACTCATTCGCTAGCATTGTAATCTTTTTATGATTGAGCCTGTTGCAATCTTTGAGCTCTGGGTGATGAGACGCAGATTTCTTCTATTCTCACGTTCATCCCAATAAAAGAGACATTGTGATTCAATATATAATATTCTTGGATATATTTCACGCACGATTTATATGATCATATTAATATCTAAGTAACCTTAATATGCTTGCTTTTTTATTGTCTCTTACTATTAAGTTTCGCCCTCTTACTGTCGGTGTTTTTCTATAGATTGATCGGTATATTATGGTTTAAATTCTTCTCTAGATATATATTTTTGTGCATTGTGTGTGTGATTCATATTATTACACTTGTTGTTTTAGTATATGATATATGAATATATATCAACTTTCAGATATATATTATTGTGACAAAATGAGTGTGTCATAAATAACTCTTTGATATTATTAATAATCGGTCATTTGATGCTTTCGCTCGTTCCTATTTGTGATCTCTTTCAATAACGTGTTCTTCAATTCTGGACATTCTTTTTGTCTCTCTGTGCTAGTTTAATATATTTGGGTTCTTGTGTGAACTCGGTCTTGTAGTCTCTCAGGTTTTCTTTGAACGCTTTCGCTATTTTTAGTTTTTTTTATTTGTGTGACAAGTAGTGAAAAATTCTTTTTCACTCGACTCAATTAACTCATGCAGTTCTCAAAATCAATAAGATTTTTGTGTCGAGAGGGCTTTTATAAAAGTCGCGTGGCTATGTGATGATGGCTCAATCTTTTATGTACTGGAGGAACATATACGGTGTCTGTAATAGCACTGCAAAGAAAATTTATAAAAAAAATCAAATAATTTTTTTTGTTGAAATGGATGTTAAATGTTTCCAGGAGTGAAGTGGGAAAGTAATATAACTATGAATACATGACGGTAAGAGTGTGATTTAGAATAGTATAAAAAGACTGCGTTGCATGATCGCGCCGAAGTTATGACTCAAGCCCAGATGATTTTGATAGTGATGGATCGCATGAGTAGAAAAAAAGAAATGATCAATTTAATACTCGCGCTTTTCAAATATTTGAATGAATAATAGGTTTAGAATAGATTGGTACAAAACGCACATGGAGACTAAATGATAATAAAGGCTGCGAAATAAGCCTCAAAATGTGGATTACTTGGTAGGCTAATGGAACCACATCGTATCAGTCGATGATTTATAAGGTGATCGATGAGAATAAAATTCACTGAATTGTTAGCTGAGCAACAAGAAAATGTGATCTGTAAAGAGTTGAGGTATAGGATAGATAAAGTGTAGTACATAGAGTAGATACCTGGATTTTGGAATAATATAGAATTCTGATGAGAAGATGTATTCTGTCAGAAGAAAGAAGTAAATAACGTTTTATGCGAGGGAGAAATGATAGGGCTAGCATTTTGTGTTGTTTAGCATAGATGTAATGATGAAATTTCAGTGCTTGAGGTATGACTCGATATTTTTATATGTATCGAATTTCTGTGTATAGTGGGGGGTGAAGAATACGTAGTGCTCTACGACTCGGATGAAGAATTAGATTTGGGAGTACTCCTATTCGAAAATTTATTCGCTGTAGGGCTAGTAAGGGTTCGACGTCAGAGGATTTCATATGTATCTTGCGTTTTTTTCTATATAGATGATGTCTTCGCTTGGTTATAACAGCGCACTATCTGTTTTATATAACACTTCATAATTAGGATGACTAGAGAGGCCTCAGTTTTTCAGAAGCTGTACCATTGAAACTAATTTGTCTAAAGAAGAAACATTACCTTTGAAATGACTACTTGACAAGGCTACATTTGAAAATGAAAGTTATATAAAATGTCTAATATACTATAATATAATAATATAATAGCTGCTCAAATTACAATAACTATAATAATTAAATATATATAAATTAAATATTATCATATTTATTAATAAATATTAAATGCAAAATATAAATAATAATAATTAAATATTATAATAAATATTAATATATATATAATAATAATTAATATAATAATTAATAATAATAAATTAATATAATATAATATAATAATAATATATCAATAAGTAATAATAATAATAAAATTGATAGAAAAATATTTAATGATGGAACAAACATTAGGATTTCTTACTAAGACAAAATAATGAATACCCTAGTCGAATTCACTTAAAATAATAATAATATAATAAATTAATATAATATAATATAATACAATATAATATAAAATTAATAATATAATTATATAATATAATTATAAAATCTATAATGTTCAATTATTAATAATTTATATGATAATATATGAAATTTTTAGAATGTCTCTTTATCAATAAGCTACATCATGTAATAAAATGTAATTATCTTATCATACAAAAGAATTTACTATAATTTATATTAATATATTAATTTATTGTAATAGAAATTTAAATAAAATCTAATTATTAAACGCATAATAAATTAATTGTAATGATGAGTAATAAAAGGCAAAATCATTATACTTCAGAAGAAATAATATAATCAATTATTCCAAGCGAATAAAATTATTATATATTAATTTTAAGATTTATAATTAATAATTATAAATGAATATATTATGAAATAATAATAATAATATAGTGACGATGTTTAATAATACTAAATATAATTATAAATAATAAAATATAAATTATATAACTAATAATAATATAAAATATAAAATATTAAAAATATAGTATAGAGTGATAGGCTAATAATTACGATAGATGTTTAAAAATATATTAGGAATCATATTATTCATTTTAACTATTTTATGTTTCTGATTGATGATTAATATGTATATCCACTCTTATAAAGAGTCAATGACAGTGATATTCCCTAGGCGGCAAATACTATAAAAATAACTACTAATTTTTTTTATTCTATGGAGATTGAAGAGAGAGAGATATATATATATATATTGCTGTGATTATCTACAGTTTATAATGAGAGAAATTTATTTTGATGGTAGTTACTTATCTATATAATAATGATATTTTGAAAAATATGAGTTATAAAATATTATATACTACAGGAGCCACATTATACAATTATAGGGGTTAAAGTGTCGACATTAAAACTAATTAAAAGTAATTAAAAAACGATTATTTTACATATATATAGTAGTATTGGTAACGATATTATAAAGTCGGAGTATACATCAACTATATACAGATAACAAATGCATCCGCATCCTCCATAACCTTTCTGCCTACTCCGTTGTCTTGATCTTAACATCCGACCAGAGGTACATGCTGAGTTTCAGGTGATATAAAGATAGAAGAAACAAGAAATAATGCCTATCAAACTGAGTTTTAAAGTGTAGGACATTAGTAATATATAGTATAAATAAACGAGATAATACCGTATAAGAATATAAATATTAAAATATAATTTAATAAATAAATTGATAAAAAGTAGATATTAAAATTGGAAAAGATAAGAAAATGTTTGGCAAATTATACATGTGAAAAATTATCATATATCTCCTAAGATAAGAATAGACTCGTATTACTTATTGGATCAAATATTACTCACTAAATAGTATCTTATTTATGATTACAGAATATAAAGAAGGATAGAAGATCAAATATATAAATAGGAGTGTACCTTCTTCGCTCACAAGAACTTTGATTACAGTATGCAAAAGTGTAACGTGGATAATAAGTCTTCTCTCATCTATTACTTAGATCCGTGTTACATACTAGCCATCGTGTGAATGAACATCGCGCGCTGTGCTTCTCGTTTTGTGTGAGAAGTTCGTCCATAAGGATAAATAGGAGATAGTGTTGATAAGTAAATATAAGTAATAGTTGAAAATAAACCTATGATTATTATAAATGTTCAGCTGAAATAAGTGGTATTGTAATTCAGCCGACTTTATTACGTAATATACAAACGATAATGTTCCATCAAACATATAGAGATTAGTCTGTACTAATATATGATAATATAAGTCGAAGTTAATAATACATTAATTTGCAACATTTTAAAGATAAGAATACATCACAATAAATCCGATCACTAGCCATAAATATATAAAAGAAAGTCTTTAAGTTAATAATTACAATAACAAAAATAAAAATAATGAAGATTTTATTTGATAAATATTAGCCATATAATATATACTCACTCGTATATAGTAGATCGTTAATATATGATCTTAAAGTAATATAAAATACTCATTATATAACCATAATTATAAATTTAAAATATAATAAATTAGAAAATATCGTCCAATCATTTTTTTAAGAAATACATCTTATTTATAATAATGATACAAAAATAGAGTTCATGTAATAAGTTAAACTATTCTCTAAGCTTTTAAGTTTTATTAATTTTATTTATTATTTATATTTATATTTTGTTGTTAGAACACATATACTTTGTCGAGCTTAATTTTGGCAACTGAATCTTGTAATTATACCATAAATCTTTATAAATAATTAAATTTATTTCTATATTTAAGTAAATGTCGAAGTGTAACTGATAGAACTCATGATTGAGTTGTTGAAATATTTGGAGGATTTTAAATTACATATTTGTTTTTCATTTTGAAACTTTCTCAAGACATAATAAGAAAAGCAAAATAGATTTTCACTTTTCCGTTGAAAGATATTATACTATCAGTAGAGAGAGCTTGAAAAGCAACAAAATCATCTATTAATTATTAATAAATTAATATAATAATATAATATCATAATAATTAATAATATATATATAATTGTTAATAAATATTAGTTAAACATATAAAATAATCTATATTAAAATAATAATATAATATAATTATTTTTATAATTTAAATTTTAATTTTTTATAAATATTTTTAATAATTAAATAATTATATAATTAAATAGAAAATAATAAATAATTTAAATATTTATTAAATAATTAAATTATAATTATCATATATATAATAATATAACTTATTATATAATATTAATATATTAATTAATAAGGATTGCATAATCATTAATAATATTATTAATATCAGTATGTATGATTATATTATATGATCAATTTTAATAACACTCATTAGAAGTAATAGTTAGTTGAATCCACCATAATTATATTGATATATTTGTCAATGCCATACTGTTTCGTTAGAGTCAGACACTCTTCGGAGATATAAACTTTATCATATTGATTTTGAGTAATTTATATTGGCACCAATTAGTATTATTATAATAGAAATTGAAACCATATTAATAAATTTTAATGGGGTTACCGTGGTTAAAGTATTACAAGTTTATATAAACTTATTGCACGCATGTTCCTATAGCTTTCAAAAAGAATTAAAGATCACATTAATAATAATAATACTAATACAACCTTATTCAATAGTATGCAGTTTCAATAGTAACTTAATTAACGATGTAATTAATACAGATATATACATTTAGCTAACTCTATTCAAATGAATGAGCTCTTTGAGTATAACCAGCTAAGACGTTAATCCTCTTGTGCAAAGTAGCTCTTTTTAGGGCTAATGTATGTGTGATATTCATTAATCTAGACTTATGCTCAAGTTTTATTCATCGTTATCGTATCGCACGGAAGAAATGCAGTGGGTATACCTGTTCATAATTCACGGCACAGCGCTCAATGAAACCTGCGTTTGAATGAATACAAGGAACAAATTTGTTCTAATTCTCATATGAGTAGCACATGGCAAGACAAGACCTCGTGGAGTCATGTGAAGTCGACGCGCTCCCACTTGATCACGATCACACTCGACAAAAAACTCTATGTTCTACTTGGAGATTATTTATGATACCTAGTATCTTCGCAGACATTCTCAAACCTCAGCCATATTTGTCACTCTATCATTATATTACCGAGACCAAGAGCACATCTCACACAGTAGATTCAAGGGATCTCGGAAAGGACTACGAGATACATGTCACACATGTTCGCACGAGATAATAGTGAGGTGCAACATTGTCATACATGTCTGCTGAACGGGCAAACCATTTCGACTGAACTGCACCGCTCCAGCGAGATCGAAGACTCGGGAGAGACGGTTCAGTCTAGGTGAGCCGCTACAATAATGATCTTGGTATCTCTCTCTCTCACTGTATAGTATTTTACTGTATGTATATATTATTTTATTATTATTATTATATAATTACATCTAACCCAATTCGCCTTCTGTTATTACCTTTGTTATTGATGTCGTCGGGAAGCAGTTATGGTAGCGTACCACTTTTGCTAGGTAGTGTTATTGTTGGGGGGTCACAGTCGAATAATAACTTATTATCCAGAGATTTAGGTAAGATATTTTAAATTTGCTAAATTAAAGTATAAAAATAGAAAAAAAAACGTTACCAAAAATGTTTTTGCTACTTAAATTTAAAACAAATTACATTTCCATTAGACATACCTTATTATTTTACCTCCTCAGCTCATCTCACCGGATTCGTTCAGGCGCTCTTTTACCTTTGCTGAGTAATGGTTTGATATCATATTGTCTACTGAGGAGGAATGCCCTGAACCATCTTGTTGAAATATTCTGATTCTATTCTTATCATATTTTCGAAATATGGTGCTAAATTATCATACACTACTCTTTGATTTTTCATTCAATCCTTTTAACGGATAGTTTTGATTACTACTTGATCCTGTGGTTGACTTATAACCTGCTTCTAAGGGATAGTTTTGGTGATTAC
Organism: Trachelipus rathkii; assembly: GCA_015478945.1. Classification (NCBI taxonomy): domain Eukaryota; kingdom Metazoa; phylum Arthropoda; class Malacostraca; order Isopoda; family Trachelipodidae; genus Trachelipus; species Trachelipus rathkii. Next base: position 24,198 of record JABUQX010006136.1, read on the forward strand.
TACTTGATCCTGTGGTTGACTTATAACCTGCTTTTAAGGGATAGTTTTGATTACTACTTGATGATCCACGTTCGTGGGATTTTGTCAATTTCCCTTCATTCAATTGGTAGTTTTGATTTATAATTTGAGGTTTAACGTTTAAAGAAAATTCTGTTTCAGGTTTAATAGGCTGATAACTATTTGGGAGGTACCCAGTTCTATTTTTTTGAAATAATATTTTTGAAATGGCAGAAATTGGCCTTATGCTATTATTATTATATATTATCATTATTATTATTATTATTATTATTATTATTATTATTATTATTATTATTATATTTATTATTATTATTATTATTATTATTATTATTATTATTATTATTATTATTATTATTATTATTATTATTAAGCTTATCATAGGAAAATGCATTACTGAAGTCAAGTTTTCCCAGATATATTATTGGTGGTACTTTGTAACTCCTTTCATGATTTACATTGCCCGTTTTTCCTTCAATGTTATACAATTCTCCATGGTGATTTCCATTGTTATTATTATCATTTGAAGTTTTGATTATCCCTTTGGTTTGAAAAGGGTCATTAAATATCCTCTTATTTTGAAAGCGGTTTTGTATTATTCCTTGGGTTTGAAAATGGTTTGTAATAGGTTTTTGACTTTCGAAAGAGTTTGAAACTAGGTTTTGGTTTTGAAAAGGATAATTTCCTACACTTTGACTTTGAAATGAGTTTTTTACATGATGTCTATTATGTGTAGGGTTATTTATTATCTGCTGAGTTTGAAAAGGGTAATTTGCTACTCTTTGATTTTGAAATGGAGTTTTAACTAGATTAGTGCTATGAGGAGAGTTATTTAATACTTGGTGAGTTTGAAAAGCTTGATTTGCCACTCTTTGGCTTTGAAGTGAGTTTTCTTGATTTTTAATATGAGTAGGGTTATTTATTCCTTGTTGATTTTGATAAGGGTAATTTTCTCTCCTTTGATTTTGAAATTGATTTTTAACTTGATTTTTATTAAAAGTAGAGTTATTTATTACTTGTTGAGTTTGAAAAGGGTAATTTCCTCTTCTTTGACTTTGAAATGGGCTTTTGATAAGTTTTGTATTATGAGGTGGGTTACTTATTACTTGTTGGGTTTGGAAAGGGTAATTTTGTACATTCTGATTTTGAAATGAATTTTTAACTAGATTTGTATTATGAAAAGGGTCATTCCTTACTTTATGAGTTTGAAAAGGGTAATCTGCTACTCTTTGGTTTTGAAGTGAGTTTTTTGCTTGATTTTTATTATGTTTAGGGTTATTTATTTTTGGCTGAGTTTGAAAAGGGTAAATTCCTACTTTTTGATTTTGAAATGGGGTTTTTGTAACTACATTTCATTTTGAGAAGGATTATTTATTATTTGCTTAGTTGGCTGTGCATTTTTAATTACCCTTTTAAATTGAACAGGATTTCCTATTATGTCATCAAAAGGACTTTTAATTATTCTTTTATTCAGATTCTTATTATTAGTTATTCTTTTATTTTTATTTCCACTAATTTTCAAGTTTTGAAATTGGTTTCTAAATACCCTTTCATTTTGAATTGGATTTTTAATTATCTTTTTATTTTGAAAATGATTTTTATTTAATTTATTTACCTGGATAAATGTTTTTAATTTTCCCTCTTCATTTTGATTTCGGTTTTCAATTAATCTTTTAGCTTGAAAGGGATTCTGAATTATATTTTGGCTATGAAAGTGGTTTTTAGTTATCGCTTCTCTTTGAGTTTGGCTTTTAATTAGTCTTTTGATTGGCCTATTTCTTTCACCAATTAAATCAGATTCAAAATAAGATTGTGGAAGAACAACGTTGTTTGGTATGTAGAAAGAGGAAGGCGATGACGATGATGGTAGGAGTGAGGTAAATGATGACGGTGAGGTTGATGATGATGCCGATGATGGCAGTGAATATGATGATGATGATGCTGATAATGGTAATTTTGATGATAAGGATGATGACAATGGAAATGAATATGATGATGGCGAGGATGACCATGGCAACGAATGTGATGATGACGATGATGATAATTGTGATGAGGAAGATGATGAAAATGGTAATGAGTAGGATGGTGATGGTGATGGTGATGATGATGACAATGAAGGTATTGGCGATAATAATGGAGATGATGGTGATGTTAATAATGATGACAGTAATGATGAAGTTAGTGATGAAGATGATTCTAAAAATGATTCTGATGATGATTAGATGATGATGATGATGAATGATGATTGAGGGATAAAAAATCTTGCATAACTTGCAGAAGGAATATAAATTTTGTATTGATTTCTGCCATTTTCTTTAGTATTTTCTGGATAAAATTTTCCATAAATTTCAGTTGACACATAAATAAAATTGTAAAAAACCCACCATGCAGAAAAGCACCTGAAAATAAAATAAAATGAGTTAACTAAAATTAAAATAGAAAAAATCAAAACTAATACGTAAATATAAAATAAAATTAAATCGAAAATAAATGCAAAATAAATAATAATAATAATAATAATAAATAATAATATAATAATAATTATAATAATTAATAATAATTAATAATTAATAATAATAATAATAATAATAATAATAATAATAAATATAAATTAATAGTAATAATAATAAATAATAAATAATAAAATAATAATAATAATAATTTAAAATAATAATAATAATAATAAAATAATATTAATAATAATAATAATAATAATAATAATAATAATAATAATAATAATAATAATAATAATAATAATAATAATAATAATAATAATAATAATAATAATATGATTAACATAATAATAATAATTATAATAATAATAAAATTAATAATAAATAAATATAATAATAATAATATAATGCAATAATAAAATAATAACATAATAATAATAATAATAATAATAATAATAATAATAATAATAAATAATAATAATAATAATAATAATAATAATAATAATAATAATAATAATAATAAAAATATAATAATAATAATAATATAATAATAATTAATATAAATAATATAATAATAATAAAATAATCAATAATAGAATTTGATAATAATAATAATAATAATAATAATAATAATAATAATAATAATAATAATAATAATAATAAAATTTAAAATATAGTTAAAAATAAAATAAGCAATAAAATATAAGGCAAATATACAAAAATAAATTAAGAAAGTAATAAAACAATTTAAAAATAGAAGTAAAATTAAATAAGAAATTAAATAAAAATAAAATAAAAATGAAGCAAAATAAAACGAAAAATAAAATAATTAACT
>JABUQX010006136.1:32500-91011 GCA_015478945.1 Trachelipus rathkii
CTGGGGCTTATGTCTGACTACTTTAACCCTAAATGTGGATAGTGTTTAAACTACTCCGAAAAACAGTTATCAGCCAGAGCAAGGAGCAATAGGAACAAAACAGCCTTACGTTAAACCTTCTCTAAACATGCTGATACACCATATGCGGTTGGAAGTTTTACTGTGTAACTATGGAACAATTGCGAATAGGTCGTTAATAGCATACCTGAACGTTTATACTTTCACGATGGCTGTATTCTGATGCATCTCTCAGGGAATTACAGGATGCACTGAGTTTGATGGTCCGAGGTGGGCAGACGGTGATTAACCGCATATAAGCGACCGTACCGTTGGAATCTGATCTGATGTTAGATGTTCTAACATACCTGTAACAGCTCCTGCTCCAATGATGTATTGTGTACTATACCAGGAATATTAATGCATTCAAAGAAAAATGATGTGTTGATGATTTTTCTGAAACTGTTATTAAACGTTCGCGGAAAGCAATTTCTGATGTGCAGAAATTCTATTTTCATCTACTTTAGAAAACGGATGGCGTACAGCTTACTTATTCGGTGCTAACGATCCAAACCAACCAAACTACCACTATGTTTTATCTGAAGGTGACCTGTGGGACTTACCCACCCTATTTTTAGTGAACGTTTCGTGTGAATCGGCACTCTCCGGGGTTCATGCAGCAACGAGACACGGCGGCTCAGAGATAACAACGACTATAAATGATTGTATATTGAAAAAGATTACAGAGTATTTAATCTGGGGTCTTCGTAAAGTTTAGGTTAATGCCTACAACGTTGTTATTTATTTGTTATTGAAATATTTTTAATATATTTTACCTTTCTTAATGTAAAAATGTATTTAAATTTAAATTTATTTAATGTTTTAAAATACTGTACGTCAGTGGATTATTAAATTCTAGGTATTAAGTAAAGTTTCAACTGAAGTTGGTGCTGTTAACATCGTCCGAGTTAAACATCGTATATATATTATATATATATAATATATATATTATATATATAATATATATATATTATATATATATTATACTTATATATATATATTTATATATATATACTATATAATGCCCTCCACCATAGTTTTCGAAAGTTTGCATGTACATGTACATCGACACGCTCACGAGCATTGGATGTGGGTAAATCATGCTGTTCTTTCAGCCCTGCTACAGCATTTCGGTGGCGGGTCCCACGGCCTGCGGAAAACCTGTCTGCTGTTAAACAATATTAAACAAGGGATGGGGAATTTTTTGAGCATACACCTGCTGAAAATAATCGGGTGGTGCTATAGTTGTATTCCAGCAGAAGTTTAATGAATATAATAATATTAGTTATAATTCCATGAAGGTGTATACCGATATGTAAATCATGGAAAAATGTTACAAGGTCATAAAGTTATATTTCTGGACTAAACATTGCTGCACAAGTTAACAAGATAATAGCTAACGTTTACGGTGTGTATTCCCACATTTTATATAATCTTGTTATTTTCATTACAACAAACATTTTTCAATCAAAATAGCAATGAGGACTGTTTCTTTTAAACACTGCAGTATCTGATGCCTGTTTTGGTCAAAGAAGAGATATGAGTTCAGCGTCAACTGTTTCTAGGGTCGCAGATGTTCCCGACAGCAAGAAAAGAGTTTCTTGAATAGATATAAATAAAGAAGTTACGCCTCGGACCTCGTAAGCGATACTGCTGTTTGTGAACTTCATTCCTAGGAAACCCGCATAGATCCTGCCTCCGCCACAAACATTTCTTTACCGCATAAGATAGAAAACTGTGTAACATGCGCTGAAAATAATGAGTAGTTTAGTTGTAAAATATTTACCTCTTGTATTAAAAAAATTTTTAAAAAAGCTGTAAACCGGCTGAAAAGCGCAAAATAATCTGTGATGATGAGAAGTTCACCCGTGTGTATGTGAACTCTGCTTAAATCTTATAAAGGGAAATGTTCCTTTAAACAAACAGACCTCAGAAGGTGAAGCTGCGTCGACATAGAAACACCATTAAAAAACTCTCCCGTAACATAAAGCAACTGAAAAATAAAAAGAAGGTGCTGCAGAAGGGGGGTGGTGTTTTCCTTCCTCTACTTTTCTCAGTAATTGCTCCTCTGATTACCAAGTGGATATCTTCATAATGAGAAAGGTCGCTGTATTACCGTTTAACGAGTATGAGAAAATGAAATGTAATACTACGTCATCGTTGCAGAGAGCCCACACTCAGCCTATACAACCACAGCCTTACGGGGTGTCGTCCTCACTACAATTTCCACCCCCAAATCATCAGCATCATTTCTCTCTAGAGAATCAACAACCTTTGAGTGCTGCACAAATTCAGCAGCCAGCTCTGCCTTACAGCTTGATCGACCCTAAAGTTGAACAGATAAGCAATTACGAGCAAGAGGTGTATCGGATATTAAATTCAGACATGTAACTAGTCCAATTTTGAGCGCATATCTTATACCAAGATGCAATGCAGAAGATTTTATTAAGTCTCAAGATTTGCATCGTAAAGCGGGCAAGCCTTATAGTCTGACGCATAACAGGAAACAAATGTTTGCCACAAGAAGTAAAAACCTGAAGATGAAGATCGAAGAAGCTTAAGAAATATCCTAGAGGAGAGCTTGCCAGTCCGGGCTCGCAGATCAGGTCTTACTCTCTATAATATTTTAAAAGAACAAATATCTTGGAATGAGTTAGGTCAAATCATTATTGATGATGAGATAGTTAAAGGGTCAAACATTGTGGATTTAATAGCTGATCTCTCACGTGATTGGAAGAAGAGAGCTGTAACAGGATGGCCTACAATCAAGCAAGAGCTTCAGACTATAAATTTTCCCCGCTCTTTAATCTTGAACACACGCAGATTAGCAGACTTGGATGATATTCCTAAAACACCGCCAAGGCCTGATTCTAGTCCTTCAGGCATGTCCTACGCTTCAGATAAATTCAAACGGGTGGTTAAAGGAAGAATAAGAAAAAAGCCGTACGCCAGTCTTAAATGGATTAATTCATAGGCACGCTGTGGTGTTATTAATATATATTATTAATCATTTATATTATATATTATATATATATAGTATATATATATATATATTATATATATTATTATAATTTATATTAATATATATAACTTCTAATACTAATATATATATAATATTATTATATATATATAATAATTTTATATTATATATATAATAATATAATATATATATATATTATAATACTATATATATTATAAATTGGTTCATTGTTCTCAATTTGCCTCACTTGTGAATGAAAAATAAATTCATCCAATATAATCAGTCTTTATGTTTTTTATATTCCTTTTACCATTATATACGTATTATAATAATATAATATTATATATATTAATAAATAATATAATTAATATATAATTATAATTAATTTTATATATATTATATAAAAATATGTTTCAGCTCATGCAGTAGACACCATGAGGGCTAAGGAGGTGTTGATAAGTATTATTCGATGTGAAGAGCAATAGCATGGTGATTCACAAGGTTTTGCCTCGAGGTTTTTCCGGACATTGGCGCGGAAAAGATTTGAAGCATATACAGAAGGTGAGGAGCTTTCACTCTACAATAAACTCTTCGCAGAAATAGTTTCCTACCCGGGAAAACCGGTATTATCCCCTGTCCTGATAGCGTTTTGGCAGCTGGGATTATCCGAATGGTTATAATACAGCTCGTACAACGATGATATCAATACATACTTTTTACCATTGATGTGTATTCTAGATATTTATGGGTTAAAGACTTTAAAAGATAAAAAGTCAGGTACTGTATCTGACGCATGCAGAGAAATTATAGAGGTGACTTTCAGGATGCAAGAGAGTGCTTGACTACCAAGGCATGAGTTCTTAGGTCCCGTGGGAATTTCAAAATTAGTTAAAAGCACGACATGGGTAATTACAAACATTCTCACGTTGAATAAGCAGCTATATTCCTACGAGACAGGCTACTAATCAAGGTGAAAATGCACCTACTACCCGCAATATGAACACTTTTAAGATACTTACATTACACAAGACCTGCTCATTCTTATAATAGATCGTTCCATAGAACTATTAAAATCTACCCCTCTAGAAATGTCGGAAATAAAGCCTACGATGGTGGACATTCACAACAAAGAGTCAGGAAAATAAAGGATAATTCAGTGTTTGTCTTAGGCGATTATGTTCGAGTTCCAGACAGTCGGAAAGGGTAGGAAAGGCGACGAATCAGGTGCGTCTACAAGCGTTTGTCAAATTCACAATATTCGACCCCCTACGAGCTTAAAATTTAATGTATTTGGAGGATTTATACGGTGAAAAGATAAAAGGAGGTTTTTACAAACAGGAAATACAAAAAAATACGCTTTCAATCCTGAAAAGTAATGTATAAAATTGAAAAGATATTAGGTTCGAAAGGAAAGGGAAATAAACAGTACTTGTTTAAATGGGGAGGATATCCTGACAAAGTTTACTTCGTTATTATAAAAGCAAGTGAAATTAAGAATCATTAAGCAGTATTCATTGAGACCATGCGAGTACAGATCACTTCTATTTATCTCCTTCTTCGGCTTCGATGAATCTACATCCTGATAATAAGCTCTCAGGAGCTTCAGACAGAGTACTGAACCCTATGACATTGAAGAGACGGTTTATAAGTAGGGCTGTGTTTGAAAAAGTGTATTATACAGAAAAAGGGATTTGGGGGGAAAATGTCCCGCATAATCTTTACTGGATGAATGTTTACAGAAGTGTAGATTGATTGTGTTGAAACTATATTGGAAGTGAAGAACACAGGTGATCTAAACCGTCACTATGGGAACAAGAGAATACTTTTATGAAAGAATTGTAATGAGGAAATCCTATTTTAAGTCAGTTCCTGCAAATGTTCAGTTATTTTAAATACGCTTTTAGCGACAAGTAATATGTGTAGAGATCTAATTTACAAACAGATATTCATCCCTCTGATGATGAAATATTAATTACTTTGAGATCTAACGCAGCATAAACCTTAGAATATTTGACGTGTTTTCCTCAGAGATCGTCATGCCATCGCGAAACACGTTCATGAAACGTGAAGGTTGGTTAGTATGTCCTCCATATTTACCTACTATGCTGAAAAGGGTTATGAAAACAGTAGAAAACACATATAACCAAGGAAGAAATAATCGACGAGCAAGACAGGGTGTTACATTATACTGTATCACCTCCGAGATGCTCAAACATCCTGGAATGCATAGTTTACACTGACAGAGTGAACACCAGTATGTGGCTGAACTTCAGCGTCCTCTGTGTAAGGGTAGTTTATTTTCCCAAGAGAGTAAGAATAACATTCCCAAATGTGCCTATGCTCTCACTGAACAGTCATCGATGCGATCATATAAGCCGTACATAAAAGGACGTGGAAGGCCGGCATATCCCATTAACAAGTGGCACATTGATGGTAAAGTCCACATTAGAAGAAGACGACCTCATCAGCTATGTGAAATGACGTACATTTTTTTATCAGAATGAAAATCTCATCTATATGCTAACGGATATCATTCCAAAGAGAATAGATGACTCTGCAGTGAGACTATATAAGGGATATAATCAACTGCATTTTTTCATTCATCGGTATACTCTTGCAGTGTAAAGATATATAGGAAAGAAGCTCCAGCCACATAAGTAATAAGCATGGAGAGAGTATTCATTGGATCGGAGATCACAGAGAGGAACGGGCTTGGAGGATTTGTTCACTAAGCTATTGCGAAGCGCCATTCCCCGTGTTTGAAGAGGGGCGTGATATCTAGCGTAAATAAATAAACAAAGCTATAGTGAGTGATCCCGTTAAAACATTAATAGCAACAGGAGCCAATCTCGTTTCTTCATTAAAAAGACGTATTGCCGAGGTTTCCGACCAGATGCTCGATGACGTTAAACGCAAAATAAGACGTAAAATGACAGGTCAAGGCAGGTCTAAAGTTAAAGGGCGCAGGAGTGTTACAAGTAGGAAAAAGCCAAAGACGAAGAGAGCTCTGAAGAAGAAGAAGCAAGTCCGCAAGAAAATCACAGTGCGGAAAAACCCTAAGGGTAGAAGGCCAAAATCTACAAAACGTATTGATGTATTCACCATTTAACTACTAGACGGTGTCTTTAACTACAACATTCGGTCAACATGTATATAAGGGGGTACATCTGAAGTCTTGTTCATTATTCAGCCTAGCACCGCTCCGTCAAGATGCATTTCCTTCACCCTGCTAGTCCAGACTGCTGCAAGAGCGAATTGGATCTCTTCTCGATGAATCCTACTCAGATTAGCGTGAGCGACAGCAACTTCATCAGCATTAATCCCACACACTCAATCACCAGCACTGACGTTCCTTTAGAGTTCAATATCCCAGGCACATCAGACCAATATCTAGATCCATCTAATGTATTTCTATATTTTAAAACGAAATTGACAAACCCTGATGGTACAGACCTTCCTACAGGTGACGACCACATAGTGTATACAGAGTCGAACTTCCTATATTCTTGTTTTTCAGATTGATGTTTACCTCAATGAAACTTCGCTCGGCACTTCAGCAGCTAGTTATCCTTATAGAAGCTACATAGAACATCTACTGAACTTTTCTGATGATGCTAAGCAGTCTCATCTTCAATCATGTGGTTTTTACAGCTTCAAAGATGAGGCTACACATGCAGCTAAAGCGGCTAAAGTCGTAAATAACACTTACGAATTCTACGGTCGTTTAAATGGTGATATATTCTCTCAGGAAAGACTTATTATACCATCTGTAGATGCCAGAATCCGCTTGTCCCGTTCAAGTCCGAAATTCGCACTTAAAATAAAAAGTGATCCTAATGCTACAACTGCATGTCCAGAACCTATCTTCAAACTGCTAGAGGCTTTTCTCTATGTTAGAAAGGTGAAGTTATTTCCCCAAAGGCATTTGGAAATTGAGAAATCGCTTTTAACAACCACAGCCAAGTATCCAATCAGAAGAGTAGAAACCAAAGTATTTAACTTCACTCACGGATTATCAAGCATCAGTATTCCAAATATTGTTAGCGGAAATCTACCTCAAAAAGTAATAGCTGGAATTGTAGAACACGAGGCATATTCAGGTCATATAAAAAATCACCATATAAATTCGCCCCTTTCAGCCTTAGGGGTGTCAGTTTACATGTAAATGGACAGCCATACGGACGTGATTATGAAATGTCGTATAATGGGGTACAATCTCTATGTTCGCGACCTTTCCATGATTTAATAGCCAACACTGTTTCATGCGGTGATAGTGGTACGGGCATGAATCTTGAAGAATACGCGACGAATAGTAACTTGTATGCGTTTGATCTCAGCCCTGATCTTTCAGCTTGTAACGCAAGTCATTTAAACATTCTGAGAAAGGGGACATTAGGCCTCAATCTTTCATTTAGCGGAAGTCTGCAGACATCCATTACCGTTCATCGTTTATCTGGAGCACCCTCAACTTATTGAAATTGACAGAGAAATATAATCTTGAATTACTAAAGATGAATTGAAGAAGAAATAAAAGCTATGTTTAAAAACGAACGCGATTTTAGGGGTGTTTCGCATTAATGAAGTAGATCTTTGGTTGAAGAAGGATAGCGGCTTCGTGTTCAACACTTCACATCGAGATGTGACATCGTCGGGACACTGGATTTCCATCTACAAGGAGAAGAACGGAGATGTATACCTGATTGATTCTTTAAACTTGAAATTTATTCTGGATAATCATTACATCATTTCCTTTTTAAAATGTAACAATATAAATTATGTAAAAACTTTGGTTAGGGCTGTCCAACCATCGTTCTCTGCTTTATGCGGAATTTATTGTATTTATTTCATTAAGTGTTTTTTAAACGATATCTGTGTCAATGATTTTGTAAATATTTTCGATGCTAAAAATTTATTTGTCAATGATTATTTAGTTTCCGAATACATGATGAAAGCTTTAAAATAAAAACGTATTTTACTATCCTTTTTCCTTATATATATATATATATATATATATATATATATATATATAATATACTATATATAATATATATATAATATATATATATATATATATATATATAATATTATATATAATATTTATACATCGAGAAATTCCTGATGATGAATGGTAAAGTCTCATGAAAATTCACGTTTATGACGTTACTAGTTTAAAGGTGGGGGGTTGGACTGTTTCTCTTGATGGCATCAGTATCGGTGAGGAAGTTGTAGCGAAAACAGCTCTTGGTATTATAGCGCATTTTGAAAAGACGGCAGCTATGGGTGTTATATCGTATATTCAAAAGTGCTGGTTCATTTTAAAATCTTGGTATACATGTGTCAGTCACACATCGGATTTTTCAGATAGACATCCTTACACACCCCGTGATCCTACAAGAACACGTGTTATATATGCAGCAGATGATGCAAACGGCCATAGAATGCGAGCTTCAGCTGCAGCGAAGGAGGGATGTGAAACTGCGTACTTCGATATATCATTGAGGTGTAACAGAGGTATTTCAATAATGGATGGGCAAATAGAGAAGATAGTCGAGATAAATAGCATGTTTAAAACATATTCAGTCAGCGTTGAACGATTTAGAATACAGATCCCTCTTCCTATACTTATAAAACTATCAGCTAAGATACGCCTCTTGGCCGACAAAGATCTTGAGGGCTGTACAAGAACGAAGCTGGTTAACTATATAATATCCATTATAAGAACAGAAGTTTCTGGAGAATTTACTATATTCCCGCCTGACGCACAAGGGGACGTCTGCGGGTGGAGATGATATACATATATATATATATTATTTTTCTATCCCGTATTTATAAATCCAATATATATATATATATATATATATATATATATATATATAAACTATATATAAATATAAATGGTTATCTAATATATATATATATGAGATAAACCGATATATATATATATATTGTCCATTGTTCTAATTTGCTCACTTGTGAATAAATAAATTAAATTCATCATATTAAACACTATGTTTTATATTTCCTTATATATATCATATATATATTATATATATATATATATATTATATATATATATATATATATATATATATATATATATATATATATATATATATATATATATATATATATACAGTAGTAGTAGTAGTAGTAGTAGATAGTCCGAGGATATAATTATTATTATGTTGTAGTAGTAGTAGTAGTAGTATAGTTTTAATAAGAAGAGTAGTAGTAGTTTGTAGTAGTAGTAGTAGTTTTAATAAGTTAGGGCAGTATAGTAGTAGTATTAGTAGTAAGTTTTAAAAGTTAAGGCAGTAGTAGTTGTTGTAGTGGAAGTAGAGTAGTAGTAGTAGTAGAGTGTTTTAAGAAGTAGGGGCAGAGTATTGTTTAGTAGTAGTAGTAGTAGTATATAGTAAAGAGTATAGTTTTAATAGTTAGGACAGTAGTAGTTTTGTAGTATAGTAAGTAGTTTTTAATAAGTTAGCGCCTTAGTAGTAGTTATTGTAGTAATAATATTTTAATAATTATAAACAGTAGTAGTGTTTAGTAGTAGTAGTAGTTTTAATAAGTTAGGGCAGTAGTAGTAGTTGCTGTAGTAGTAAGTAGTTTTAATAAGCTACTACCGTAGTAGAGTAGTAGTTGTAATAAGTCATTAATAATAACAGTAGCCAAATTCTAAATTTTTTCCTCCTCCGCTCTCTCTCTCTCTCTCTCTCTCTCTCTCTCTCTCTCTCTCCTCTCTCTCCTCTCCTCTCTCTCTCTTTTTAATAAGGAATATCTACCCAAAAGTCCAATTGGATGAAAAGCGACATCTGATTGGTTAATTTTCTTTAACAAAAATGATCGAGGACACTTGATTGGTTAATTATTATTGCTCAGTTATTTTTATTTTGAATTAAGTCTTTAAATATAATCATTAAATTTATTATCGAAATGTTAAAGTAAATGTTAGAAAATCAGTAAACATGAATAATTTCAACATTGAAAACGCATATAAATTGTATTGCCTTAAAAAATATTGAGTATATATATATTATATTATATATAATAATTATATATATATTATATATATATATATATATATATAATATATATTATAATATATATAATAATATAATATATATATAAATATAGATATATATACTCTTTTCGTATTTTTAATGATTGAGCTGTTTTTGAGGGAGATATTGTTGTTGTTATTTGATTTTATGTGTGTTGTATGTTATTTAGATTGTATCATTATTAATTGAAGCTTGACTTTATCAGTGTGGTGTTTGATTAGTTGTGTTGTTGTTATGCTGTTATTAAGAACAGTTTGCGGTTGGTTTAGTCAATGCTTGAATACTTTCATGATTTATTTAAGTGTAAATAAAAATAGAAGAGTGAAATAAGAAAGGCAAAGAAGAAAGGAAGAATTGGTAAGAGAAGTAGATGGAAGAAATTGAGGTAATAATGAAGCAGAAGAAAAGAAGAAATTAAGGATAGATAGTTCTATATAAGTTGTGCAGTAAAGTAAGAAGTCAGCGAATTAAAGAGACAACAATTAGGAAATCTAGTAATTAATATAATAATAGGAATGAATGAGATACAATAGTAAATAATAATACATAATAATAAAACTAGATAATAATAATAATAATAATAATAATAATATCATCACGAATTGAAGATAACAGTTCACCTATTAAAGTATGCATTTGCGGATCCTCTCTCTCTCGCTCTCTCTCTCTCTCTCCTCTCCTCTCTCTCTCTTCCTCTCTGCGCCTCACTCTCCTCAAACTGTACTTCTATTAAACAACTTACCCATTCTTTCTTTTCTTGATCTCTCAGCCTCATATCTCACTTACTACTATACATATATACCCTTATTCTGTCTTTTCTCTCTTTCGCTACTCTAAATTTATAAATTTTTATTTATTTTCCTTATCTTTTAATCTATTAATTTCTCTCTCTCTCTCTCTCTCTACATACTTCTACATTCTTCTACTCTCCCTCCTCTCTCTCATCTCTCTCTCTCTCTCTCGTCTCTCTCTCCCCCCTCCTGTATATATTTTACTCTCTCTCTAAATAACATTCTCTTTCTTAATTCTTCTCTAGGTACAACTTTTCTACTTATTATCCTCATGCATCGTTCTATGCTCATTTATTAACTCTCTTTGTCTCTGATAGATACAATACTGTAAATAATTTTGTGTTCTCATTATATTTATAAGGCATATTATCTTTATACTATTTCGAACTTTATATGCAAAAGTATTAGCTACATATTATACACTCTCTGCTCTTTATACATTCTATTTCATAACTCATTCGTGAACTTCATTCTCTACTCACCTCTATACTCTTCTCTATCTCTCTCTCTCCTCTCTCTCTCTATATATACATTCTCTTTCTAATTCTCTCTCATTCTAAATCTCCCATCTTTCTACTTCGCTTCTTGAAAATATATTTTATTATCTGTTTTTCTATTAATTTATTCTCTCTTATCTATACTCTTCCTCCTACTATCTTACTATATAGATATAAAATGATATTATAATTTAATATATATAAATATATATATATATTATATATATATAATATATTATATATATTATATTATATTATATATATAATATATATATATATATTATATATTATATATATATATAATATATATAAATATATATATATAATTATATATATATAATATATATATTAATATATATATATTATTATATATATATATACACTATAGTCTCTCCATTTTAAAATGATACTTCCGATTCTACAATAATATGTCCATGAATTGCAACATAGTCCACCTCTGCTAGTTTGGTTTAATTTTCTTTAACAAAACTATCAATTGAAATGTACATCTTGCATTTGCTTCTATATTATTATTACTGATACATATATTATTATTAGAAATAATAGTTCCTTTCAAATTATATACTCATTTACAAATATTATTGATATCTGAAATTGTTAAAGTAAATGCTAGTCAATAATCAGTCATACTATCGTTAAAATCTTATCTACACTTATTTGAATAACGCCAAATATTAAAAATACTAATTTGTGCCATTCTTTCAAGATGCGTATACCAAATAATGCTATTTAAACCCTTAATTTCACCATTTACCTACGTGAGCGCATCAATGGATCTATCAAACTAAGGCAATAAATCGGCTGAATTCACACGACCTAGACAAATTGCTTAAAGATGCAGCTTGAGGAGAGCTATCGAGTATTCAATATCCCACGCCATTAGAGTGATTAAAAATTTTCTTTGTTTCGCTTGATCTAAACATATATATTTTATTATAAAAATATATATATATATATTATATAAAAATATATATTTATAGAATATATATATATGTAATAAAATATTAATATATAATAATATTATATATATAATTAAATTAATATTAATAATTATATATATATATATAATATAAAGAAATATATAATAAGTTAGAATAACATCCTATTCAAATTAACTCTCATTTTATCTAATGTTAAATTATATTTTGAGTTCTTTCAAAGGAAAATCCACTTTTAAATCTTAAATCTTACTCTTATGCTCATGGCGAGAGCTCCTTACTAAAATAGTATATTATATATATAATATATATAATAGATATATATATATATTATATATAGTATATAAGTATATATATCTACTAACACAAGTCAATCTAACAAGAGTAAGCTAGACACACAGTGTAGTTATGAAGATAATTTATATTTTATCAACTCCGAATATAGTTGAATTATTTAGTACTTCATATATGTACATGACTTATTTTATAAATGTCTATATAAATAAAATATATATATAAGTTAAATAGATCTGCCGAGTATGTCGGCGAAAGTTAATTGCGCAATTTACAATTCACCACAAATTAACCACTTATGAAATAATATAGTATAGTATTACTTTACAATTATATATAGTATACCTTATTTATTATATATTTAGCCTAAATTAATAATTATAGCTTATACGTGAGTAGATCATAGTAAATAAGTACAGAGATAGAAGCACGCAATCATATGCAGATGATGAGAGTTGCAAACATATGTCATAAAATTTGAGTATGAGCATAAGCAATATTATGTACTATTATTATGATCACGAAGTCTATTCCACATTGCAACGTCTCAAGTTCTGTTACTCTTAATGTTCAAATATTATGAGATGAGTATTCTTTCAATGATATAATCACATTTATAAATCTTATAATCTTCACTGTATATATACTGTGACTAGCCACTTTAAATATTATTATTATATTATACCTATAAAAACCCTCCACCACCCCCCTTATTATATTTTCGTATGTATGTGCGCATCATACGTAGTATATCGCGCATCAATATTCTGAGTATTATAGTTTGAGATAGATACTATATACTATAAATATTACTATATACTAATAATACATTATATACACTAGTATATAGATAATTATATATAGTATATATTACATCATACACATACACCCGTTACCCCTACCCCATATTTTTTATCTTTACTATACGCTGAATGTCCGCCAGTATCGGCGAGTGAGCTCTCAATTGCTCATTTCTACATAGTCGAGTTGTTGTACTATTGCCCCATAGACTACCTACTATGATATCTAGTATCCATGATACATCAATCTACTACTCTCTCTTCTTTACTTCTACCTCCGTGCCACTGACACACATCATACACATTACTAGTTTACGATCGCGTCGTACCGTATATTTCTCCTCGTGCCTCCTGAACTTATGATGAGTATCCCTGATATACAGCCTTCGCTGACTACCTAGTGGTCCTACGCTATATACTTATCGCCTCCGCTCACTCGCACCTATGCCTTTATGTACCTGCCTACTCATACCATGACATGAACATGCTGGAGTATATAACTCGTTCTGTCTATATTCGTGACGCGTTAGTCATTGAGTAGATTAGGGGTTTTATATCTACTACCCCACCTCATTTCCCCCTATTACTCTTAACTCCCTACGATAATATATTGGTAACAGGATAGAACTCGAATTAACTGTATATACTTCAGTCGATGACTGTGACCTTAATACAAACTAGGTGGTCACTATAGTATATAATCTAACTTAAATACCTGATACGTGCCATAGCTGAGCATCTATTATATCATAGTACCCATGTCTATATTACTATAAATATATCCTATATAGATAAATATAGTAGAAGTTCCAAAATTATATATATATATATAATATATGAGTTAATTGTCAAGAAAAACATCTTCTTTTCATAGCCCTGGGCGTTAATCTTATCGTAGAATATCGAGAGAAATAGGTAATTAATCTCTGATGAAACTGAAAGGGATAAACTTATATCTTCATTATAAAGCCCTTATGTGAACTCACGACAAAAAACACTCTATTTAGCCACTAATCCATTCCTCGAAGTTCCAAAGCCATCGTAGTGAGTGAACCTTGAAAAGAGTTGTTTATTGTTCACGATTTATATGCTATTAATGTTTAAAGATTTGTACCATGTATATAAAACTCCTATAATTCATCAGAAGAGAAGATATTGAATAAGAGACGGCTCTGGAAGGCGCTTGGCAGCTAAAGACGTCTAGCTTAAGTTCCGATACTTACCTGGACCACCGTATGAGAGCAGCCGAAAGACAGGATTCGAGTTCCTATCCTGTCCATTTTATAGTGGGAGTTAAGAGAATGGGGAAAAGATGGTGTAGAGATAAAAAAGCCCCAATCTCCGCTCAATGACAATGCAACGAAAAGCACGAAACGAGTATACCAGAATACACGCGGTTGCAGCGCGGGGCAAAGGCACGAGGGCGGATGCGGAGGCGGAAAGCGGCCACGCGTGCGCGAAGGCTCGGCACCAAGTCGGAGCGGAGAGAAAAACGGGCGCGCGCGGGAAACGTAAGTGGTGTGTTGCAGGCGAGAGAGAGGAAGAGAGAGATAATATGTAGTCATGGGCAAAGATAAAGGGCGGTAGGGGCGAATGACACAACTACAAAGAGAAAAGAATGGTGGGGAGAAGCAAAAAATGGAGTAGCGGGAACGGGTGTATGTGTGATGAACATCTCGGTAATGTGAGGACTGCGTCATTCAACATACACTCGAAGTGGCACCTACCGGTGCGCACACGATTACGAAAATATAAAAAGGGGGGTTAGCGTAAATAATAATAAAATAATAAATTACATAACATAAAATTACTATACATTAAAAAAATACAATCATATGTACGCACGCTACGCGTGCTGGATCTCGTGCAACATTGCAAATGTTGCTTTTGCAACATTTGCAATGTTGCACTCCATCTCTGCAATGTTGTTGCGTGCTCTATCTCGTACTTATTTACTACTCACGAGCCCTATACAGATATATAATGGAAAAATATATATAAGACTATATATATGTAATAACATCTTTTATTTATTTTTTTTGACTGAATATTCATTCGCCATCTAAATTTTTTTTTTATGACATTTTAAAATATAGTATGAGCCAGAATCCCACCCATGGAGTTGAATAAAAATAAAATAATACAACTCACTGTGCGCTTCCTTGTTTGAGCCTTGGTGGATATATACTATATATACTATATCATAATATATATATATATATATATATATATATATTATATATATATATATATATATATATATATATATATCATATATAAATATAATATATATATATATTATAATATATATATATATATATATTATATATAACTATACATATTATAATATATATATATATATATATATATAAATATTATATATATAATATATATAATAAATAAAATAGATAAATGTGACGAATAAACTTAGATAAAGAGAGATAGATAGATAGATAGATAGATAGATAGATAGATAGATAGATTAGATAGATGTAAAAAACTAAATTGAAGAAGAAGAGAAAATGTCTCATAAATTGATAATAAAGAGAAATAAAGAGAAAACAGAGAAAAAAGAGAGAGAACAAGTGATAGTGATATATAATATATTATATATATTATATATATATATATAATATTATATATATATATATATAGTATATATATATATATAGATATATAATATTAAGTTTATATATATATATTAGAGAGAGAGAGAGTAGAAAAAGAGGAGATAAATAGAAAAAAAAGAAAAATTGACGCAGAGCGAAAGATTAAAGTAAGAAAGAAGGAGAAGGCGAAAGAGAATGATGAGAGAGAGAGAGAGAGAGAAGAAGAGAGAGAGAGGAGAGATGAGAAGAGAGGAGAGGAGAGGGAGGAGAAGGAGGAGAAGCAGAGAGAAGAGAGAGAGAAATAATGTAATAGAAAAAAAGGACGAAAATGTTGTATTTATAGAGAGCGAAAAGGAAAAAGAAAAAACAGTATACAATTTTGTACATGAATCAGAAAGAGAATGTAGAGAGAGAGAGAAACAGAGAGGGAAGAGAGAGAAGAGAGAGAGAGAGAGAGAGAAGAGACTGAGAGGAGAGAGAGAGAGGAGAGAAGAGAGAGAGAGAGAAGACGAGAATAAATGAATAGGATAAAAAAATAAAAATAAAAATAGAGGAAGCAAAGATGAGAAAAAAGACAGAAAGTAAAAGTGACTGACGAGAGAGGAGATCAGCAAAATGAGAATGTATGAGAGAGAGAGAGAAAGAAGAAGACGAGAGAGAGAGAGAGAGAGAGAGAGAAGAGAGAGAAAGAGAGAGAGAGAGAGAGAGATGAGAGAGAGAGAGAGAAGGCCATCATTGACAAATTCTTGCAAACTTCTTTGGCATGTGCATTCGATATAAGTCAAATCTTACGCAAGGACATTCTCTTTTGTGAAATTCAAATAAGACTTGTATTAGTAATGCAATTCCAAAGATTATGCACACAGATTCACTATCCATACACACATACATACATACATACATAAACATACAGATATACAGAATACATGCGAACATAACCCTAATCTGTTTAGTGTATATTTATAGATATATAATATATATATAATACTATATATAATATATATTATATAATTGATAAGTTGTAGCTGTGGTGTGAAGTCGTGTGTACTTGTTCTTCTCGTGTTTTTTTTTTTTTTTAAATGAATTAATTTAACTTTTTTAAGTTTTTAAAAGTTCTTTTAAGTTTTAATTTGAATTTCATTGTTTCGATTTTGGCATTTTTGTTTTAATTATTTTGATTGTTTGCCACGTGATTTTAATGTTTACTTTTTGTGATTGAAACTTTTACCATCCTGGAATCTTAAGCTAAGTTTTTGTTTGATTTTTTATTCTTTTAAACATTATTTAA
Organism: Trachelipus rathkii; assembly: GCA_015478945.1. Lineage (NCBI taxonomy): Eukaryota > Metazoa > Arthropoda > Malacostraca > Isopoda > Trachelipodidae > Trachelipus > Trachelipus rathkii. The sequence goes on from JABUQX010006136.1 coordinate 49,837, forward strand.
CATTTTTTTTCAAATTAGTTCATTTTCTTTCTGTTTTGTATTTTGCATAAAATACTGTTTATTTTTAGCTAACAAATATCCAAGTTACCATCACTTGGAGATTACTTTATTTTATTTTCTTAACATTAGGTTTAGTTATACTGTGAGTACACATCGCTTTGTGTGTTTGTTGTGTGTATCGTTTGTGTGTGTAGATTGAGTAAACGTGCAAATTTTTTAAACATATATTTAACATACTATAAAATTTTGTTTTTGTGTTTCTTTTAAGACATGGAAAACGTTAAAGTTTATTTTTAGGTTTTAACTAAATATCCCAAGTTTTACCATCACCTTGGGATACTTTTTTCCTTTTTTTCTTTTAAAATAGTTTTCGTCTTAGGTAGTACACGATCCTCGCTTGTGTGTCGTGTGTGTGTGTGTGTGTGTGTGTGAGTGTGTTGCGATTGAGTAAACGTGTAAATTTTAAAAACTATTAAGAGCCTTGTTGGCGTTGTTGCTGCGAGCGGCTGATCGAATACAGGTCGAAGAGATGTGGGGTGGGCGCAGGCGGGGTTTTCCATTGACTTGCTAACGTTCGCGGCCTACGTGCTAATCAACGAAAATCGTGGAATATCACCTCTTAACTCTCAACCCTAACTTATTATTGTCTGAGACCCAGCTGGCCAGGGATTCTTTTCAAATAAACTTAATATTTCTAACTATAACTTTTTCTATAATTTCCGTCCTAAATGGCGTGTGTCTGGCCTATATAAACATAAAACCACTCCGGTAACACGTCTCGAGAATCTTGAATTCGCTAATTTCGATGTTCGTGGCTAAAAATCTCTTCCCCTACTTTAAATATTTGTTAAAAAATAGATACACTATCTCCGAGATTACAAAACCAATTTCAAATTTTTTTTGACTATCTTACTACTTCTCATGGGACTGTTACTTCTTCTCCAAATGCTGAGGTCCTGTATTTAGGGGATTTCAACGTACACCACGCTGAGTGGATGGCTCCTCTCATAATGATGCAGGCGGGGAGAAGGCCAAAACATTCAGTATTCTCAACGATCTGGAACATTTAATTAAGGAACCTACACATATTTCCAGATCGGCCTAACCAATTCTTGAATACGCTTGACTATGTTTCACCACTACTCCTTCTCGTTTTAAATACACCATTTCTCCTCCTATTTGGTAACTCTGACCATCATCTTTTAGCTCTCTTAATTATAACACTTTCTCTCCGGCAGCTCCACCATGCCCTAACGTTAATTTCTGCACTTTAATCGGGCTAATTGGGGGATTCGGTTGTTTTTTGGGCTAACTACTCTTGGAATGGAATCCTGCTTGACGCGTGGATGCTCGGTCCACCGCTGAAAGGTGGGGCCAGTTAACACCGAGGGATGGACCAGGTTCATCCATCTTCAAACTAAATCTGTTTCTCGCCCAAACCATGGTTCGATGAGAGCTATGTTCTCGCTCCATTAAGGAGAGAGACATTGCGTATCGGCATGGAAAAACTCTCCTTCTCCTATCACTCTTACTAATTTCATTCTGCCGGAATCGTTGCAGGGTACATTCGACCAGGCTAAGCGCACTTTCACTAAAAGAAGGTGCGACAACCTGCTTGGTTCTCCTACAGATAAAAATTTCTGGCCCTCCTTGCAAAAACATCTTAACAAACTTTTGTTAAATCTTGCCTTTCACTCCCTTATTCGCGTCTGACGGTTCTGTTTGCTAACTCTCCTTCTGAAAGGCCAATCTCTTCGGCCTCCTTTTTTTCATACTAATTCTACCCTGACGATTCGGCATCCCTCCTCCTTACTTCCCTCTCTCTCAGGTTTTCCCATGTCTTACTGTATTTACACATGATTCATGTGCATGGTATCCTAGATCATGAACGTTCAGGAAGGCTATGTGGCCCGGATGCATCCTCCCCTTGTTTTGAGGAGTGTGCTTCTGAGCTCGGCGCCTTCCTCTTCAACTCTACCTCTCTAGTCTTAAGTACTAATGTACGTTTCCTCAGTGCTGAAGGCGCGCACATGTCCAACCGATCCCGAAAAAAGGTAGCCGTTCTGATCCTTCTAACTATCGCCCTATCGCTCTCACTTGATATTCTATCTAAATCTTTGAAACCTCTTCTTAACTCTCATTTCCTGGATCATCTGGAGTCTCATTCCCTTTCTGTCAGTATCATCAGTATGCTTTCGTCGCTCTAGGTCAACTGGGTGACATACTTTCTATCAAAGCTGATTTATGTGTCTTCTGCCCTTAGGACCATGGGAGTCTTGCGTGGTGGCGCTTGACATATCCAAAGCTGTTGACCGGGTTTGGCACGCGTCACGGCTCTCTAAGCTCCCTTCCTTTGGGTTTCCTCTTCTCTTTGCTTACTCTTGCTAGTTTTTCTCTCCGATCGCTCTATATCAGCACTCGTTGATGAGCGACCTCTTCCTCTCGTTTCCTGTTAATTGCTTGGCTGTTCCGCAAGATTCCGTTCTATCTCCAACTTATTCCTATTTTCATCAACGATCTCCTCAGCTGTGCTTCTTCTAAACTCTGTTCACTCTTATGCCGATGTACTCAATCCCTCACTCTTCTCACTCTCACATTCACAATGTCATATACGCTGACTCCCTCAATTTTGCTTATCTAGAGTGTTGCCACCTCTCGTCCTTCAGCTTTCCGATTCTATCCTTGTCGATCTGGATGGGATTCCCTGGTGGGGTCCACCGCAACCTTGTAAAATATCAACTCTTTAAAACCAACCTCTCTACAATCTCCCTCTTCAAAGACACCTCTCAAGCTTTCCGTATTTCCTTCGACGGGCTCTACGTCTTCTCCTGTTGAATAACATAACATTCTTGTCTAACATTTAAACGAATAAATGTCTTGAAACCTCATATTTCAATGATTGCTAAGGATGGCCTCAAAGAAACTGGAGTCTCTCTTCAGGTACGGAATCTTTTTTTCTCTGCACAGACCTGCTCCAGTTATATAAGGCCTTATTCGCCCTTGTATGGAGTACTGTTCTCACATTTGGGGGGCTCCGCTCCATCTTTCTATTGGATAGGGTTGGTCTAAAGCTAAGAGACTAAATAAACTGTCCCCTACTTTCAACTCTCTTGACCCCTCTATCTCTGGGCGTGACGTTGGCGCACTATCTCTTTTCTATAGGTACTACAGCGGGTAGATGCTCAGGGAGTTGGCCGCTCGTTTCCACCTCCATTGCCGTTCGCTTCCTTCGCAATAAAGGGGTCCATCTCTCGCATGGAATTGCGGGTCGAGGTATTGAGAAAACCCCAGACTTGTCGCTTGTGGCTGCCTCTTTCTTTCCATGCTACTTCCTGTTCTGTGAACTCCCTTGCCTTCTTCTGTTTTTCAACTATATTTAATCTCCTCTCTTTAAAGCCCACGCCTGCGCTCACTGAGAGATTTGCCTTAGGCTGGGATTGGGTTGGTTCCTTGTTTTATTTTCATCCCCCGCCTTGAAAAGGCTCGCCCGTGAGGAGTGGTTACTGTAAAAAAAAAAAAAAAAAAAAAAAAAAATAATATATATATATATATATATATATTATATAATATATAATATAATATATATATATAATATATATATATAATATGATATATAATATATTATATATATATACGTATAATAGTATATATATATAATATTACTATATATATATATATATTATATATAATATATATATATATATTATATATATATATATTATAATATATATATATATATATATATATATATATATATATATATATATATATATATATATATGCAGCTCTAGAAAATTGTATACAAACTTTGTGGTTGATAAGTCTTTATTGATTGATTGAAGGCTAGATAAATATATTTATATTGAGGAAGCAAATCTCCAGCGAAGAATCAATCAAAGCGTGTCATACATATGGTGTCTTCAAATTAGAATTTTACGTTAAAGCTCCTGGAAAAATAGTGACATAAATTGAAAAATTTCAACTTTCGTATTATTTGTCGGTTGTGTTCGTAATTATTCGTTCTTCATTCAGAACAAGTTATACAAGATGAATTCAAATTCTCCCGCTTAAGTTCGATAGTATCAATATGGTTAGGCTTAACTAAAATAATTTTGAAATACGATATTTTCTTTCCTCTCTTTTTTTTATATTTTGACGTGCTTCTTTTCTTAAAGGGTGTTGCGATCTAAAATATTCAAATTATTGTTGTTGTTTCTGGACACAGGCGCATCACTGCTTGCATCGTTGGAGCAAAAGTGAGTTACAAACGCCTCCTTAAACTTCCCTCGTAGTTGCCTGACGATTCACTTCTATTAAAATCCTAAACTGTTCAATTATATTTGATTTTGTGACAAACTATTTTTAAGGTACTAACAAGAAAAAGGGAAGTTGTTGAAGTCTTGCTGGTAACACGTGCCCGTAGCTGGAACCTAAGGGTGCGTTCCATTTGAAATCGGGCATAAATCCAGATTATTCGGGATTTTTAGAATTTTTTTTGTATGAGCATGCTGGGTGACTGGGTCTGTTTACTCTAGTTGACTGGGACAATCTCGATAGCCCAAAGTGGCATCTTACTGTTTCTATACTTTCAATGTTTCAAATCCGAAGAGCTTAAACTTTAAAGGACCGTCAACACTGCCTCTGCACATAATTCCTTTAACAAAAATATTTTGTTAAGCTAAGGTAGTTTCTTTCATCACAATGAAAATGGGGTGGTTCCAATATTATTCAAAATAAAAGTCGTCGCCATTAATTCATGACAGAATCCATGGCGCAGTTGAATTTCGAATTATATCTAAGTAAGAGACAACGGCAACAGTTCCATAAAAAAATGATCCAACTGCAGATTGTGTAAAGTTTGCTCCAACATCCCGTTTTATGCTGATGATCAAAGCTTTCCTGAACAATGTTTTTGTACGTTTTGCACTGTATAGTCGGTTTTTAATATTTCACAAATACCTGCAATCGTAAGTTTGTAACCCAATTTTGAGGTTCTTTTTCAGATTATTCCTTCCCAATTCTACTATATTTCCACTTCTACATTTTCTTTCCTCCAGTACTCCTTCATTACAAACTAACGCTGGTTGAGCTTTAGCCTGAGATTGCCTAATATATGTGCACCATGGAGTTTAAGAGATATATTGTGGTATGAGGAATTGAACATTGGTCTCGTTTAGTGGTAGAGTCGTGTTTTCTAAAATCACCACATTGACGACGTTTACCTGCAAATTTCTTTGGTACGAGGTAAAGGGGAGACGACTTGGGGGATTTAGAAAAGCGAATAACACCGGAATTTGATAAAATATTAAATCGGCTTCAGCAATTACTATTTAATCGTCATTAGGACAAGGAAATTTAGTGTAAGCTGGAGAAGCATCTCGTGTATCAGGGGGATGAAAATCTGACATTTGTGCAGTTCAATTTATAAAGGATTAACAATTGAGTGGTAATAGGATAATGTGGAAATGTATTGAAAATCAGATATGAAACCGAACCATTAAGAAATATAATAGGAGCTTGAGAGTTTGTAATGAAATGCAAAAAAAAAATTGACGGCAACAATTTAAAAAAAAATTATTATGATGCTAAAAATCTATACCAAAGTTAAGAGTTATTATTTGAGCAACATAAATTGTCCATTGAAATTCACGACTAAGAACTGAGAAAACAAAAAACGCATTGATCTTGCTATGACACTTACTGAAAGTATTGTTGGATGCAGAACATAAAACATCAGTAGGGGAAAGAAAAATAAGGAACTAATGTGATGGGAAGAGATAAAATGCTAGACCCAGTATCAACGAAAAAATCTATATAAATGCTCCAAAAGTAGGTACAGTAGTTTTAAAATACAAGCCAACGCTGGCGCTTACGAGGATTCGCTGAATACCTTTCCCAAAAAATGGCAGGTAAGGAAAAATGGGTTGGGAAAGGGGAAGGAGGTCTTGAAGATGTTTGAGTCTGTAAGCCATGATGACGTAGGTGTGTGCTTGTGCAAATTAATACATATATAATATATGAGTATATAAACACGTCATATATATATATATAATAAATATATAAAATATAATATATAATATTATATATAAATAATAAAAATAAGAATAATAAATAAATAAAAGTAAAATATAAAAATATAATATATATTATATATATATATATACATATAAAATAAATAAAATATAGAATAAGAAAAAAATATATATAATATAATAATATATAAAGAAATATATATATAAAATATATCAGAGATGATAATTTTCCAGTTGGCATAAGGCCAACAGAAATAGTTGATAAATATGTTGGAAGTAACGACCGTAGGGTCGAGTTGAGGTGAAGTTGTAGAAAATGATAAAAGATCATTAGCAAGATTGCTTAATTGCTCCACGAAAAGAGAAGATTTTAGAGCGAAAGAGAAGCAATTAAATATAAGGAAGCATTGGGGTTCCCAAATACTTTTTTCACTGCACGGCACCCTGTTGAGTGCTGAAGAGATAAAGAAAAATTTCGCGCGCACACCTACAATCTTAAATTGGTTTGGACCACTAGAATAAAGTACTTAGAGGTAGCTTAGACAGAATCCAGGAAAACACAAGTGCAAATAATTAATGACTCTAATTAACCTTTTATGTAAAAGTATGGAAACTGTTTTAATGAATTTTTCATTATTTTCTTTAAGTATCTATGGGAAGTTTTGTCAATTTTAACCTTAAATCACTTGACGTTGAAAGTTAGTACTCTATATCTGGATATTTTTTTATAAATGTATAAGCGATAACGTTAGAGAAAATGTAACAGGAACTCACATAGATTAAGATGAAATTAAAACGCAGGCAGGTTTTTATTAAATGAGCAAATAACTAATGCCAACTACACTGTTTTCTGCATACACTATGTCATCATGAAATACTACTCCGACCCCCTTCGTGGTATTAAGGATTTCAAAAGTATGCTTGCACAAGAACTAGTGTCCAGCAGATTTTAGTAACAACACACAGCACTCAATTATCGTCCATAACCTCAGAAACATCAAGGCTTACGATTATCGAAGGCTACAGCATAGAAAAAAAACGGGTTTGTCATCCAGCTGTTAGGACATCCTCAGAATCCCCATAATATTACGGAGAAAATAACTCAACAAATTGGTATTTTCCAAACACTTCCAATAGATAAGTGAACAAACAAATAGGATAAGGCTAAGTTAATAATTTCGTTGGAAGTTCGAGGTATGAAGGATGGATCTACATTTGTTTTTAGACAAAAGTTCTCTGCAACCGAGGAAAGATTGAAGTTAAGATTGATCTCTTGACTACTTAACACAGCGCTTCCAAAAAATGAAATAAAAAAAAATTAATGAGCAAAGCCTTGTGATATTTGTCTAAAATTGGGCTCCTCCAATTCCCTTGTATGTAAGATGTAGCGTGGTTTTATTAAGTAATTATTCGAACAATTATTTACGGAAAGGGAGAATATACACCAATTCTAAGACAGCCCAATACGAACAATCAAGTTAATTTTTGAATAACAGGACTGAACTCTGTAACAATAAGAATGACCAAACACATGACAAGTCATATAGTCAAACAGTCTGGCATAAAAAATGCTGTAGCACCTCTGAAGACACACACGCACTATCTGTTGATGACAGCAAGAGCGCGAAGAGTATCCATACCCATTTCTATTGGCAGGGATAGGTTTTAAAAGGGCGTGCTTGAAGCGGGCGACTCTTACAGTGAGTAAAATTAAAAATAAGTCATTCAACAAGGCATCAAATCCACGACACTATAAAATCTTGGGCGAAGAATCGCCTGATTGCCAGAGTAATTCAGACCCGGACTGTATGAGACAGGTAAGGCTCGTAGTTAGGCGTTTTTCATGCCAACTTTGCGTCATCACAAGAACACGCTCCCTGTCAGTAATTAATTCATAACCATATCGGAAACCGCTCATCACTGGCAATATCCTTACACACTTGCAATCCATAATACCAAACCATTATTAACCAAAATGCTACAAATTGTCGATAGCATTGAAATTTTCGTAGCCAGTGGTGTAAGTCTCAAGCACTTCGCTCAAATCAAAAGTTACCATAATTCTAATTAGAACAAAGGCCAAAAACAGAAAACGAACAAAAACACAAGAAGAACTGCAAATCCCGCTACGTCGGTACAGATCATCTAAGCTGATAAACTTAAAATATTCACAAATTTTCAATCTCTTCTAATAAGTTCGTTCTCGACTGTCTCTGGAAATTGTAAGTTAATTCAGAGCAATTGCCATGAACTATAGTAACGCTTTATTCTTAAAGAATGAGCTGACACAGAAGTATCACCAATCTCAATTGAGACAATATCTAGCAACCTAAAAGCAAAAGCTGAACAACATCCTTCAAGCAGAAGAAGTATAAAAGAAACTAAAAATGATTAGAGACAAAATAGAAATAGCAGGAATATTCCAGTTTTTAAAAGACTATGAAATAATAAACAAAAACATGACACAAAAAATTAGAGCTTTCAAGTAAAGCGATTTTCGATATATAATATAATATTAAGAAAAATATCACAATTACATGGCACTAGCATGAACTTGACTACATAGAACGAGATAAAGCGTAGGCTATTTATGAAAAGAATATCATCACTATATCTATGCACAAATAACAGGAGAAAAATGATATGCATTACACAGAATGTCTTTTTAATTTCGCGAGAATGGACTACCGCAGGCAAAAATTAGCAAACAACTTTGAACAGTTGTAACGCAACATTGCCCTGATGGTGCCTGTTCTTATAACAACAACAGGAAATAAGCCAATAACAAAAAATAAGTAGCTAGGGTCATATTTTCTCTATTTTCCTACGGAAATGCCGACTTTGGGACGTAAAATTGCCCTGATTCCGCCGAAACTGAGGCACGAAAATTGGGCTAGGGCAAGGAGTCTGCTGGGAAATATTTCGTCACATTTACCAAAAGACAGAATGAAACATAAAAAAATGGAAGTTATTAATAATCAAGTCGTCTCATAAAGCTTTTGAACAAGTTCACACACCTTTTCCGCGATTTCACAAGGAAACCGTTATTAGACCAATGTCCATAATATCGCAACATATGACAATAGGTAGAAGCAAAGTAACATAAAAAAAATAGATAATATATATATATAGTTATAATATATATAAGTAAATTATATATATTATAAATTAAACAGAAAAATTATATAAAAAAAAATACAAAATACAGAAAATAATATATATAAAAGAAAAGTAATATATATATAAAATCACATATAAATTATATATCTATTATATAAAAAAAAAAAAAAAAGAAAAGAAGAATAATAATAAATAATATATTAAATATATATATATAATAAATATAATTATATAATATATGAAGTCAACGTCAATAATCACAATAATGACAGTAATATCAAACAGTTTATGTATGTAATTCAAATAGTAAAAATAATTGCTATTAATAGCATCATCTTCTTGAATAAGCCAGTGGAATCTTTTTAGCAATGTTAATAACCCGGAGCCATTAGAACCAAGGACGCAACTACGTTAGGAACTAAACAAACCAAAATGAGACCGGGTACGAGTAGTAGACGGATGCCATAATAATGATGTTACCCATATTATAAAAGAATTGTACTTACTTAACTCCAAAAAAATTTTATAAAAAAATTGAAAAAAATGTGAAAAAATGTATGAGAAATGGCAACCCTGGCACACGCTCGCGGCACCCCAGGGTGCCGCGGCACCCACTTTGGGAACCCCTGATTATGGAGAATAGAGATGGGAAGGGCATCGATAAATCGTTGACGAACAATATCGTCTCCGACAGCTAACTTAGCAGCTAAGTTAAAGGCATCAATGAGATGGGATGAAGATCTATCAGTAATAAGTTGTGTAGAGTAATTATTGAAACCACCATTTTGCTAAGTTCATGGAGAGAAATAATAGAACTTTTAAAGGAAGAAAGGTTTTAGGCGTTGAGTTCAGTATTAGAAATATGAACAACCACCTCAAGGGAAAGATTAGAGAAGCGTGAAAAGGAAGAAGAGTTTATTCGAAAGTAATTTTAGCAATAGATTAAATAAATTGGGTTTCTAAAATATGAAACCAAGGAGAAACTGAAACCTCAAGAATAATAGGATACTTAGCGACATATGAGATAATATATATTATATATATATATATATATATAACTCAATAGACATACCTCACTATGGTAAATCGTTATATATACAGTGTATAAGTGTTGAATTAACCCTTGGCCCCAGGATAGGGCATCACAAATTCAAGTCACCAATAATAATCAGACATCACCTATATACATATTATATATATATACCGCCATTACTCTCCGTCACTATTAATGTCACCTTTATTCTCAACGCTTATCTGCTACAAATCATTCACAATTTCCTTAGTATCCTTTCTAGTATCACATTCGTTTAACTGTAACTCAATATCTACACTTTTTACCACTATTATGAGATCTCTACCAGCCGGTATCGGTTTCTAACCACTAAAACACACATTACTGACCACTATACATATTACTCAGCTATTATAAAATCACGAGACTATCAAATCATCCTTCAAGATCACCAATAATACAGCAGACATAACCATATTGGGACAAAGTCCAATTTTAATCGATTTTCTCTACCCATTTTCTTCACACTAAAAACACAACTGTCTCATGTATATAAAATTGTTACATATACATGTTTCACGCTCATTTTTAAGTCCAGACTTCATTCTACGTACTAATCAGGAATATGCATTGTCTCTCTAAGAAATTGCTTTCACGAATATCGTGAACTCAATATATATGAATACTATATTTCTATTGTACTTTCAGTAAATCCCACAAGACCATAATTAATAGTCATCATATCTATACTAATAACGCAATTAACACAGGATAAATGTAAGGATAAGCAGTGCGGTCCAAATTGACATACTTCCTAAAGCACTACTGAGGAAAGTATTATAGTCTCTCTAATAATACATTCACCAACGATTATTAAGTTGAGACACCAGAGGTGCACTCTAACTTCTTTCCTTTGCACTCGCTACTATATCTATAATATAATTCCGTCAAATTATTCTTATAAATATTTTATTACACTTTACTTTGAATTTATTAAATCAGATTCATATAACTAACATTTTAATTCCATCATACCATCAAAATTTTGTAACAGAACTTTATCACTGATCAAGTTGCATAATGTAATAGCACGACCACGGAAATTTATATTGTACTAGTGGGTTCGGTATAGCCTGGAGCCGGCAGCCCGCGCGCACGGAAGACACACACAATCCTACAACAATGCACAAACATTCGTACACTACCAACGAAATACACACAACCACACTTCACATTAATCACCTTTACTACAAGCCCCACTTATTCGTAAACCGTCTCTTCTATGTTCTGGTATATGATACGTCTACTAAGAGCCCACTAAGGAGACACTCTGTGTAATCAATTGATCAGGTACATTCCAGCCTAGATCTCAAACTGTACTCACTTAAACACGTGAAGCTGCTTCATACTGCATACACTTTCTACACTAGAGAGAATTTCACGCCCACTAATCACATCTCACTAACAAATCTTCAAAACTCCGTGGGTCTCAACAACATAGGACATATAGGACCCAGTAAAAGGAGTAATGCGTTGTTGCGCAGCCACTTGAAAACAAACTGTACAACTCACTTCGCCGAACTTCTCCCAACATACATCCCTCTATCACTACGATATTTTAATTTTGACATTCTTACAACACGTGGCAGGAAAAACTTTTTCCTGCTTTTCGAGAATTGAGGCTGGCCGAGTCCCTCTTAAATAAAAAAAAGCCACCACAGTCCAATTATTCAACTTACACTTATCCTATGAACCCCATCCACTAGATCATAGAAGCAAATATTTTTTGACGAGTATTATTTAGAGCGCGCTTAGACTAGATAAGACAAAATCTATCTGATCATATTAGCATATATTCTCTGCCCATTATTTATCAAACGATTTTAGCGAACTCGAGTCTAGACTATAAAATTTTTATTATTAGTAACATCTTTTTTATCTCATAATTATACAACATACTTTATTATCGGTTCCAGATAATATTATTCACTCTAACTTGTTACGCCAAATTCCATGTAGCTTGTACACTCGTTCTCAGAGATGATGCCCATGAATAGTGCCCAGTTGTCTCTGAGATATATTCAGAGATAAGCACATGATCCTCAGAAACGCGGTTGTTACTAACACTATATTTTATTTAGATCATAGATTCTAACTACACAAGAAAATCATATATCATGAAGCGGTGTGATAACTTTAGGAAATTGGAATAGCGCACTGAGTGAAATCCCATGTAGTGTTTATCTCACCTAATTATTTATAATCCCTATATTACTATATATTAACATTATTATTATTATTACTTATTCATTATTATTATTATTATTATTACCCTTATTTTTATATCATTGTATTAATAAAATTATCATATTATTAATCAATATAATACACAAATTATCTAATTATACTCCAATTATCAATTCATCTACCATTAATTTCACATATATTCATTTTATCTATACTTAAACATAACTATTTCATATATATTCATTACTATATTCATATATACAGATAACCTTATTTTTATCTCTATCATCACCATTTCAGAGTTATTAATTATCCTTATTATTCATGTATTATTTTATTTATTATCAATTCAATTATCGTAATATGAGAGATTACATACACTTCATTATTTCATGTACAATCAATATATTCATTATTATTATTATTATAACATATATATTTTTTATTTTTTTCTATTTATAATCAATATTTATTTTATTATTATTCACATATATTTAATAACACTTAAATTTACCTATTCATTATTATTCCCTATTATTATTTATTATTTTATAAACGTATTTTATGAGCATATCTCATATTTCCAATTTATTCTCTTGCAAACTCATGTTATATTCCTTTGTACTAATTATAGTTAAAGATTTATCTTCATTAAAAATAGAGCTTGAAAACAATTTACAGTGCCAAGAAAAAAACGTGTTATACAGATATTCCTCTACATTTCCGAGAACGCAGTTTTATGTATCTCTATCTAAACTTGCACACACTCCCTTCAGGAGGATCTATTCAATGTAGAGGGCCTCGAGAATGAAGTCACTTAAATTAATATATAATACAAAACTTTATACATACGAAATACTCGAAATATCTTTAGTATGAATCTGATTAAATAAACCGTCCTCAAATCCTTGTTATGTTTCCAAACCGGTCTGGTCTGCGTGTTTTCATGTAGAAGGCCTCCGCAATTTTAACTTTCCGAACCTGCAGAAGAAGCCTAGAATAATGGTGAAGTTGTTTAGAAAAATATAAGGGAAGATAAATTAAAAACTATCAACATATATCACAGATCATTTACCATTCTTTAGATAGGCTATCCTCCAGCGTTTTGCTAAACGCTTCAAAGATTTTGCTGGGACTCAATTGTCCTCTTCGTTAGGCGATGAAGTATAGAAGTGCCCTCACTCGTCCGACCCAATAACGAAATTATATCCTTTAGTGTAACCACATATATGTTCTGCGATCTAGCTACAGTCTGACCCCTCAGGGAGTTAATCTGGAATACAAACAACCCACGTGATCGATACTAGTCGGTCAGAAGCATCTCTTGTGCTAAAGGAAGATGACAGTATGTTTTGGATTTATGGTATACGTCTGACTTAATTTTTGACAACCAATCAACGTTGTGACCAAAGTTTTACCATCATGCCCTGAGTCAGACTGTACTGCTCGACATTCAATTATTGGTTACACTGACGATATCGATTGTCGGACAGCGGCATATCAAGCAATCAGTGAGCTTAACATGAGCCACGAGATCTAATAATCTCTGTATTAGAACGAGTTTTCAAAATCGGCACTATGGTCTAATTCAACTATTCTAGCACATATTCAAACACTTCACTACACCTATCTAATATCGCGATATACATTGAAGTCCAGAAACTTACACACATTGTCCGGAGCAGGCCTTGCAATACAATTAAACACGCGCAGACCAGACATTAACAATAAACCTTTATATTATTGTCATTGATTAAAAATTGTCTTACTAAATATCCATCCTAAGTTATTATTATATAGTTAATCAAACGCACTCATTCGGTCACAAGAATTAATCCTCTGAAGATGTCCTCAAAGTTTAAGAGTCTGAATTACGTCACGCTCGGAACATTATCAATACACTATAGTCTTCTCTTTTCTTCTATATGGAGTAGAGAACTTGTTTCAAAGCCATTCTAATTTAGGACAATTAACTATGTAGCAGAAATAACTATTTATGATATCTTAGGATGAACTCAAAAATCAAACAACTATAATTTATAAAATCAAGGTCTGCATATTGAACTCTCTCTACTTTATTATTCAAACATTGAGATTATTACATATTATTATTATTATTATTTACATTTACATTATTATTTTATCATTCATATTATTATTTTATACCTTATTATTATATCATTATTAATTTATTATTTAAATTAGCACTTTATATTATTATTCTTTATATGTATTATTATTATCATTATTATTATTCATTTTTATTTATTTCATACTCTTATTAAATTAATTATTTTATTAAATTTATATTACTCTAAGATCATCTTTCATTATTATGTATATAACTTATTATTTATTCTATTTAATTATTGTATTTTATGTTGTTTTTCTTACAGCATTTATCTTCCGTAATGCTAGTATTATAATATTTATTAATTATTATTATTATTATTATTATTATTATTATTATTATTATATTTATTATTATTATTATTATCATTATTATTGATCATTATTATTATTTAGCATTATCATATTAATGTATTTCATTATCTATTTTATCTTATTTATGCCTATTAATATACATTTCACTATTATTCTGCTATTTAGTCATACTACTCATCTATTAATATTCTATTAAACTCTAGATCACTATAGAATCACTCTTACTTGTGGAATCAAGGGTATATTATTATTTCATTGCTATTATTATTATCCATTACTGCGTTATACAAGGCATATATTCTTTATGGCAGATTTATAAATGATTTGGCAAGTATTTTCTTTTGTTTTGCTTGGTGTTCAAACACTCTACAGTCATTAGTTTCAGAGATTCCTAGCGTTTTTGTACCACTATAGATTCATCTTGAGTGTATATTACAGTGGACATCAGCTTGTATATCAGATCAAAAAAAAAAAAACTATAACACAAAAAAATATTTCTAGTGAATCAGAAAACAAAAAAGATCGATATGTCGGAGAATTCTAAGACTTAACTATAACACTTATATAGCTGAGAGTGTGTATCGTTATCTTCTCTGTACATCTAAACTATATAATTATGGTATGATAGATTAGTGAATAATTTCATAATCGGGATAAGATATAGCTGTTTTTCATTGAGAGTAAATTGCTCACAAAAAAAATTTTTTCCATTTTTTCAGTTTCATATGAATGGCAGCAAAATGGACCTTATAGATAAAAAATAATTTTCTTTTTCTACTCCTTGTCACTGCTCATTGATAAAAAAAAATCATAATTAACTTATCCATATATCTTAAATTTTATACACCTCACCATAATCACATTACATTAATAACTACTATTCCGTATCACCAATTCCTCTCACATCAAATACTCAGTACATCATAATGCCACAATATACATTAATAATTAATAATAAATAAACTAACTTAATAATAATAATTAATATATATAAATATTATAAAATAATTATAAGAAACAATAATAATAATAATAATAAAATCAAATTAAATAATATTGATCCATCACAATACAATTTAGCAAAATTTGTTTGGCAGTGTTATTCTTTTTATTATTACCCCAATTTTCTATAAATTCATTAATCACTACTTATAAAACCTTCATTCCTATTATTATTTATTTTATTATCTTTGAAAACGTATATGTATTTTATTTTGTATCTTCTATTCATAATTGTATCATCTTATGTATTTTTTGTCTCCCACTGCAAATCCAAACACTAATAAATTAATGCTATATAGTCACGATTTCGTTGCGAACCATGAAAACTAAAAAAATCAATTTTTTCTCTGAAAACTATTTAAATAATAAATGAAAAACCGCTACATCTTTTTTATTGTTTTCCCTAATTATTAAAAAAACCTTTCACAGCAATAACTCACTAACTTTACCGCGCCAGTCACATAATATCTTATTTTTCACGACATGTTCTATGTGATATACCACTAACAGTTCTCTCTGTGTATTCGGCGACTTTAGCTCTAGCGTGAATAAAATAACTTAATTTGCAATATGTTTATTTTCCAACAGGTATACAAGTTGAATAGTGTCAAAAACATAGGACCTAACTTATAACAAACACACAAAGCAATACAATTTACTCTATGTCATTCAGCACAATAAAATTCACACTCAATAAACCACTTAACTTTGAATCATATACAAGCATGGGAATGGGGATTTGATAAGTCCGCCTAGTGGTTAGAGCATCCGCGGTATCATCTGTTTAACTGCCTACCTCGGGCGACGCGAGTAGCTCAAACGTAATCGAATCCCGCTGATGGAGAGTAATATCTCCTGTGACTCATTCATTTAAAATTTTTTTTGAGGGATATGATCGAATATGTACTTGATCCACTTTAGAGAATTCGAAGACTAATTTGTTGATGAACCACTTTGGTTTTCCACTATCCAAATATTGCGAATTTCTTTTATTTTCAAACTCATAATACAGAATTGTTAAAAGTAGTTTACAAAGTTATATATATACGGTATAGTGAAAACCCTTTTGGGAGGTTTGAGCCGGAGGCGAAGATAACTTTTGTTTTGTTTGAGCTGGGACCGGGGCAAAAAATATTTTTCACTATAAAATAATGAGGGTCCGGAGTCAGATCCGGATCTGGACCCGCCGTTCAATTTTAAAATGTTGAGGCGAAAGCGGGTATTTAAAAAGAAAAAAAAAGGGAAACTGGACACGGAATTAAAGCGCGAAAACAAATCACTAGCTCCACATCCTGATAAGAAATATTGCAGTATTGTGATATGTTTGTTTTAATATATTAAATAAAATATATTATATTATATATTAAAGTAAAAGAATGAAACTACCTTTTAAAATATCATTGCTCATAAAGGAGGCTTAAAAATTCTTTTTTCATGTTAATGAAATACATTATTACGTTAGAATGATATATTATATTATCGTTCTTATTCACAACATACGTTGGTTCGAATCCCGAAAGTTAGGCTACCTGAAATGATGGAAAAAGTCTATATTTAGTTTAAATTTCGTGAATTTCGTCTACACTCATAAAAATTTCCTAATGAACTTTCTATATTTTGTAAGAACTTTAACAAACGATAAAAACTTTCTTAAATTTGTAAGACACCTTTAACAAGACGAAAAGAATTTTCTATATTATGCAAGACTTTATCAAAACGAAATAAACTTCCTAAAATTCGAAAGACGACTTTGACAAGACGAAATAAATTTCATAAGTTTTGAAAGAACTTTGGCAATACGAACAAAAAAACTTTCTAAATTTTGAAGGACAACTTTGACAATACGAAAAATATCTTTCTATATTTTGAGAAATGATTTTGACAATAAGAAATAAACATAAATTTTGATAGACAACTTTGACAAGACGTAATAAACTTTCTAAAATTTGTAAGACAACTTTAGCAAATCGAAAACTCCTATCTTCAGGTTCCAAGAAATTATTTAATACTTTATTATTAAACATGATATTTGATAATACTATAGCATAAGTTTTTCTGGTATAATGAATTTTGATACTTCAATGAAGTGTCGTTAAGTCGAAATCGGAATCGGAGCCCGAAATCGAGGAATCGGTATATCGGAAATCCAAAATAATCGGGGCCGGAATTTGAATCGGTGTCGAACATCTTTTCAAGATTTACATTAATTATTTTAAATATTAATAATTTAAAGTTAAAATATTGTAGCCAATATAACTTTCTATAATCAAAATTATAACAACTATCTTTCTACCCTCAAGACTACCATAGGTGCCGCAGGTACAAAGGTAGATTAATTCTCTAAGAAGATAATAAAACATTAGTATAACACGTGTGATAACATGACGAGCCTGTGTATCAAAGGTCACTGGTTCGATCCGATGAGAGAAACTCTCTGAAGCACCTCTTTTCACCTTTCAGGAGAATAGGCTGTCCTTTCCGATAAAAAATACTACCCATCTGGCTGTTTATGAACTTGAGGGGGGGTTAGTCTTCTCTCACGAAAGCTCATAACGCTCTCTTAAGCAATTATTAATTAAAGTTTTGCAAAAAGGGGTTTACTGGTTCCTACTTCTATAAGCGGTGATGATTTGGTGCCGGTCCTGTGAATCGGCAGTTAAAACTTTTTTTCAGGAAAAGGATCCGGCAGTTAACTCATATGACAGAGCAGAGAACCGTTTCTTAAAATTTGGCAAATCACGATACTCTCTCTCTCTCTCTCTCTCTCTCTCTCTCTCTCTCTCTCTCTCTCTCTCTCTCTCTCTCTCTCTCTCTCTCTCTCTCTCTCTCTCTCTTTGCTTACTTATGTCCAGCTTTCTTTCAAATCGCTCAATATCTCTTGCTCACACATACACACACACACACACACACACACACACACACACACACACACCCACACACACACACACACACACACACACACACACACACACACACACACACACACACACACACACACACCTATACACACACACACATTATAATAGGTTATGTATTAAAGATACAAAAACTATCAATACTAGTAGTTAACGTTCAATTGAATGCAAAAAAGAAAAAATAAAATAAAAATAAAATAACACAAAAAAAAGTGTTTCCCTTTAAAAAATTAAAATTGGTCCGTTTTCTTCAGTCTTTTCTCACATTTGTCATTTAAGAAAGAATTTCAAGGGAAACATTTTTAAATTATCTTTTCTTTAACATTTTTTTTTTCTTTCTCGATGCCTCCGAGTTTATTACCCGAACTTTTGGGACGCCTTTCTACAGTAAAATCTCGCTAAAAACTCGCTAAACATGTTGGAATTTCAATCAAATTAGGAATTTTTTTTCGAAACTTTTTTCTCTCCCCCCGCTTCGCTTTTGTTTTTTTTTATATACATAACAGATTATTAGAAAATTTATATAATGATAAGTATATATATATATATATATATATATATATATATATAGTATATATAGAGTTATAGTATATATTCATGGATGTCATTAGTTATATTATTGTGTATTTTTACGTATCTTTAAATTACATGTTTTATTTTAAGTTTTTAGCAGTTTTTTTGTTATATTTTATTTTTTTTTATATATATATATATATATATATTATTACATATATATTAAGTTATTATTATATAAATAGTTATTATTATTAGTTACATATATATTATTATATTGATACATATACATATTATTATTATTATTATTATTTAATATTATAAGAAGTTGTTGCCTATAGGCATGCATATATTATATATATTATTGGCTATTCAGTAGCATAGATTATTATTATTATTACATACATACATATATGTTATGAAGAAGAAGAGTTGGGCTATGTTAGCTACATAGCTGTTATTGATATACATATATATATATTGAGCATATATTGGTTGTTATTATTATGCTGCTGGCGGTTATTATTGCTGCTATTGTTATGCTGGTTATTATTGTTACTATATATGTTATTGGTTATTACAGGTTATTACTACATACAATACTACGTTGGTTGTTGTTGCTGCTGGCGCTGTTGGGCGCTGGGAGCAGCTGGCGCTAGCTACATACGCTGGCTGGCCGCTGGGCTACGTTACTGGCACGTTGTTGGCTGGCGCTACAGCGCTGGCTGGCTGGCTAGCCAGGCTGGCCATACATTACATACTGCTGGGCAAGGCTGGCTACAAGGTTGTTACTGCTATGCCGTTGTATGATGTTAAGGCGTACATACGCAGCTGCTGCCACGCCAGCATACATAGCAATACATATTAAGGTTGGCTATATTGGCTGGGTTGCTGGTTATTGGTTGCTACTGTTGAAAGAAGAAGAGCATATTGAGCTATATATATATTATTATGTTACATATATATATATACATATTGGTTATTATATATATACATATATATATAATATTGTTATTATTATTATTGCTATACTTATTATTATTGTTGGTTATTGTTGTTGGTTATTGTTGTTGATAAAGGCTGCTGGTTATTACTGATATTACGCTGGCTGGTTATTGCTATGCTATACATTACTGCTGGCTACATATACAGCTGGTGCTACTATGCTGATATAGCTGGTGCTAGCTACTACTGGTTGGCATATTACATATTTATATGGCATATATATACATTGGGTTATTGTTACATAGTTACATTATATTATTATATATTGGTATATACATATGTTAATACATGCTGTTGGTTGGGATACTGGCTGGTTGTTGGCTGTTGGCTATTGGTTGTTAAGTTACATATGTTAGTAGTATTATTATTATTATTATTATTATTATTATTATTATTATAGCTATACTATGTTGCTGGCTGCTGGCTAAGGCTACAAGTTGGTTGTTGGTTACATATGTTGTTGCTGCTACATATATTGTTGTTATTATAGATACATATGATAAGGTTATTTATGGTTGTATATACGTTATTGGTTATGGCATATGGCTGGCATATACATATTGGCTGGCTAAGTTACTACTACAATACTGTTGTTATTGAAAGGTGCTACATACATAATACATACAGTACATATGTATTATTACTGGTATTAAGGCTATTATTATTATTGCTATATTATTGTATATTATTGGTTATATTGTTGGTTATTGCGTATATATACATTGGTATAGTTGAAGCATATATATTGTTACATAAGCTATTATTATGTTATTATTATACATATATGTTATTATTATTATTATTACAGTTATTATTATTGTTATATATATATATTACATATATATATATTATTGTTATTATTATATATAAATATAAAAAATATATTGTTATTATTACATATATTAAGTTATTGTTGGTTATATATATATTATATATATTATTACATATTATTATATATATATATTATATATTATATATATATATATATTATACTATTAGTTACATATATATATATATAGATATTCACAGACTACTAATGCTCGTAGTTCAATAGTTACAGATTAATATTATCCCTTGAGGTATTATATTTTCAATTGTCTAAAAATTATTTATTTTTTATTTATTTATTTTAGAAAAATTGAAAATATAACTACCTTATATATATATATATTATCTGTATATATATATATATATATATATATATATATATATATATATTTATATATATATATAATATATATATATATATATATATATATATATATATATATATATATATATATATATATATATATATATATATATATATATATAACCTGTTTCTTTTTGGGGAATATATTTTTTGTTTCGTCTTTTTCTTAGTTAATTAGAAAATGATGCTAGTAATAAATTCCAATGCTAAAACATTGATTTTAAAAATATTAAATATAAAAAGTCGATAATCAAACGTTAAATTTCCTTAAATACAATAATTATTCTAATAATGAACTCGAAGAAAATGGGGGTTAGGGTCTGTGGCTTGGGGGATTTTAAAAATGAAATACCCCTCGTGTTAGCAAATGTCATACTGTCAATGCATGGCAGGCTGAGTACGGGGTCACTTCCTGTTGGTGAACCTAAATGTTCTTCCTACTACCTCAAATGGTCCTCTTACTACCTCAAATAATCCACCCCCTATCCCAAATAATCTTCCTACTACCTTCCTCTTCCAATATTAGCCATGTTCCCTGCCAAACGCACGATGTTAAATTAAATATTAAAGGTTTTAAATATTTAAATTTTTTAAACCAATGTATTATCATAAAAATTTATTATTAACGTCGTTTCCTAGCAAATTTCGATAAAAACAACAAAAACCTATTTCTCAAACGCATATATATATATATATATATATATATATATATATATATAGGGGCAATATATATAGCAGCATATATATATATATATATATATATATATATATAAGGTTATATATATTAAGTATATATATGTATATATATATATATATATATATTGCAGTGAGATGCCAAACCTTAAGAACCGGTTTTCTACTTAGTCATAAAATTTAACTGCTTTCTCGTTTTCGTGTTTAACGAAATAAACAAAAGAGATAACTAGTTATCTGTTCATTTCTGAATCTTTTAACTACCGTCTTTAGTAAACTGGTGCAAAATATATATATATATATATATATATATATATATATATATATATATATATATAAAGATATATAAAGATATAAATATATATAGTATATATATATATATATATAGAAGAGTTAAGTTATATATATGTTAAGGTTGGTTACATATTGGTTATATTGGTGCTATAAGAGTATATAGCAGCAGTTATATATATGTTGTTGTTATATATATTAAGCAGCATAGTTATATATATATATATATATATATATATATATATATATAAATGACCGCCTAAGTGCTCTGGACCACTATGCCAATGATGGACTAAAGGAAGAAACAATGTAGATTAATTCACCCTTGTTGTGACCCTACCCGAGTGTGGATGGGAAGAGCGCGGCATGTCTTATAAGGTGGGTGCTTATATTTACCACAGGGAGATTTGCCTCTCTTCTCTTAGTCCATCGTGTCGTAGTGGTCAAGCACTTACGCGGTTCGTCTGCCAGGGTCCAGGTTCAATCCCCCAGAAGGGTTATTTATTTCAATAGGTATATATATATATATATATATATATATATATATATATATTATATATATATATATATATATATATATATATATATATATATATTTATATATATGTTTACTCATAACGTCTTAAAGCTTTTTCTAACTCAAAGAAAAAATGATTAAAAGTTATTATTTTTGATTATTGTTATCGTATTTTGATGTCATAAATTTTTAAAAAATAAAAGTACTAATGTATTCCTCCCATTTATTTACCATCTAAAAAATATAAGGATTTACAGGCATATGTTAATTCACTTACCACTTTATTATTTTTTTATTAGAAAGTAAAAAATAAAATAAAAATATATTAAAAAAAACAAAAAACAATGCAAAGTGGAATTAATTAACCACGAGAGTTTAAACCAAACAACTCTCTCTCTCTCTCTCTCTCTCTCTCTCTCTCTCTCCTCTCTCTCTCTCTCTCCTATATATATATATAGAAGAAGAAGATATAGAAGAAGAAGAAGAAGAAAGAGCATCCATAAGGTCCATATATATATACATATATATTATATACATATAAGGGTTTTATTATTTAGCATATATATATTATATATATAGTTAATATATATATTATCTATATATATATATATATATATATATATATATAACGGTAGTCATTTTTATTAGTATTTATACCATAATGAATGCATAGAGACAATGATATTTATTATATTTTGGAGTGCACCAAATATTGCTATTCATTAAAAGTATAAATTTAATTTACTTTTGAGTTAAAAAAAAAAATCAAAAAAATTCTTCTGGAAAAACTCTTCAAAAACTGTTAAAAAAAAAAACACTCTTCAAACTCTGTTTTTGAAACAATTAAAAAACTTTTTTTTCAGAGTGGAAAATAATTATCATATTGAGAATATATGCCCCACTCGATTTAGAATAAAAATATCAATACTTGTGTGGTTTAGCTAATATGCACATATTAGCTAAACGGCGAAAGAGGTGCGGTCAGACCGCAATCTACATGCGACCGCAATTAGTATAATAATGTCAGCTAACGTCAGTAAAAAGTTAGAAGTGCAACAGCAATATGGAATGCCAATTATAAAAGGTCAAAGGTTAATCAAACAGTCTCGAAGGATACTAATTTTATCGGCCTACTGTTATCTGAATAAATTTCAACCAAAGTTTTGGCGGAGCTTGTAATAGTTATTGAGGAAGGTGAAATAGAGTTCACTCTTTGAAAAGTTTTAATGAATATGAAAAAAATATATAGATTATTAACAAAGATGTGGATTCTGAAAGCATTTACAGCTCCGACTCAACTATTTACAATCCTTAAAGCTCCTGCTCAAGTATCTAAAACTCCGACTTTTTCTGTTGAAGTTACTGTCCATGCTGTAGCTTGCAACTTTGCTCTGTCTGTTGTCTCCGGCAAGACTTTCCCAAATTTCTATTATAATCTGGATCCTTGAGTTAAAAAATAAAGAAGCATTTGGCACTACCTATCCTGGAACAACAACAACAACAACAACAACAACAACAACAACAACAACAAACAAACAAACAAACAAGCAAACAAACAAACAAACAAACAAACAAACAAACAAACAAACAAACAAACAAACAAACAAACAAACAAACAAACAAACAAACAAACAAACAAAAACAAAAAACTAACAACAACAACAACAACAACAACAATGTGGCCATGAAAATCACTCAAATTCTCATAAAAATAAAAAATAAAAAAATGAAAACTGATCTTTAGGATGTACCCATCTTAATATTTTTGTTTGCTTCACAAACTGTCATACCGAAAAAAATAAGTATCTCCTATAATAAGCTTGAAGTATGTTCAGAAAGACAGATTTGCTTCATTCACTCACTCCAAGCTCGTATAAAACACAAATTGACAGTTCTTTTCCATAACTACATGAAGTTAAGGAAATTATATCATATATTGGATGTTCAGAACCCCCAAAAAACTTAAAAAACTAAAAAGAACTAAACAAAAACTAAAAAAAGGTAGAAAAACAAAAAAAGGAAAGAACTAAAAATAGCTAAGCAAAGATAATATAAAATAAAATTATTTTCTTTCACATTGACAGTTCTTTTCCATAACTACATGAAGTTAAGGAAATTATATCATATATTGGATGTTCAGAACCCCCAAAAAACTTAAAAAACAAAAAAGAACTAAACAAAAACTAAAAAAAGGTAGAAAAACAAAAAAAGGAAAGAACTAAAAATAGCTAAGCAAAGATAATATAAAATAAAATTATTTTCTTTCACATTGTTTAAAAATATTGGAAATATTTTAGTTTACCTAAAATACTTTAGATAGTTTTGACGAAAACTTTTTCAGGGGGCGTTCAAGGCATGGATGGCACGAAAAAAATCAAATGAAAAAAATCAACTGATATTTTCACTTGATTTTTTTTATAAAGAAATCATGATTTTTTGATTTTATTGATTTTTTTAATTTTTTGATTTTTTGATTTTTTATATTTTTTGTATATTTAAGTGATTTAACTTCAATAGAAATAAAAAATTAAAATAAAACTATATATATTATGAAGTTTTTAATATATATATTTTTCAATTTTCAACAAACTATTGGCATTGTAACCCGTAAGTCTGTAACATTCTTTAGTGTTGCTGTTTCATTGTTTCCATTGTAAGATTTTGAACCCAGAGCTAGGGCCTAGGGTTAAAAATTGAAAATTAATGCCAGATGCAGACTAATTATATATATTGTTTTTGTATAATGTCGTATAATAGATATGTTAGGCCATTATTTGAATATTGTCTACAATTTTAGCACCTTTATTAGAAAAGACATAGATATGCTGTAGAGGGCGCAACGTAAAACAACGAGGAGGTAGATTTTTGGCTTTGAGGATAAGAATAGGCGTGAAGTTGTCTAGATAGGCCCAAGCGTCTTCTTAAGTATTATTTTTATTTATTTTTATTATGGGTTAACTGAGACATTCTAGAGGGGCCAATGCGGCTTCTTAATTATTAATTTTTATTGGTTGACTGGGACAGTCTAAATAGGACCATGCGGCTTCTTAAGTATTATTCTTATTTATTATGGGTAGACTGGGACATTCTAGAGAGGTTAATGCAGCTTCTTAATTATTATTCAGAATAATTAAGAAGCTCTAGAATGTCCCAGTCAACTCATAATAAATAAGAAGCCGCATGGTCCTATTTAGACTGTTCCAAGTCAACAATAAAAATTAATAATTAAGAAGCCGCATTGGCCCCTCTAGAATGTCCCAGTCAACCCATAATAAATAATAAATAAGAATAATACTTAAGAAGCCGCATTGGCCCTCTAGAATGTCCCAGTCAACCCATAATAAATAATAAATAGAATAATACTTAAGAAGCCGCATGGGCCTATCTAGACTGTCCCAGTCAACCAATAATAATTAATAATTAAAAATAATAATCAAGCCACATTGATCCCTCTAGAATGTCCCAGTCAACTCATTATAAATAAGAATAATACTTAAGAAGCCGCATGGTCCTTTTAGACTGTCCCAGTTGACCAATAAAAATTAATAATTGAGAAGCCACATTGGCCCCTCTAGAATGTCCCAGTCAACCCATAAAAATTAAGAATTAAGAATAATTTTTAATAATAATTAATGTAATTAATGAATAGTATTTATAATTAAGAAGCCACATGGGCCTACCTAGACTGTCCCAGTCAACCAACAATAATTGAGAATAATAATTAAAAAGCCGCATTGGCCCCTCTAGAATGTTCCAGTCAATCCATAATAATTAATAAATAATAATAATAGTAATTCAGAAACCACATGGGCCTATCTAGACTGTCCCAGTCAATCCATAATAATTAATAATTAAGAATAATTTATTCTTAATTATTAATTATTATGGGTTGACTGGGACAGTCTAGATAGGCCCATGCGGCTTCTGAATTATTATTCTTATTTATTAATTTTTGTTGGTTGACTGGGACAGTCTAGGTAGGCCCATGTGGCTTCTTAATTATAAATACTATTCATTAATTACATTAGTTATTATTATTATTTATTATGGGTTGACTGGAACATTCTAACATCCAGCACAATTGTTTGACTGGGACAGTCTAAAAGGACCATGCGGCTTCTTAAAGTATTATTCTTATTACGTATAGTGGGACATTCTAGAAAGGATCAATGTGGCTAACAGTATTATTTTGGTATTGGGTGTGACCACGAGCTGGGACGATCTAGATGAGCCCATGCACACTAACAATTATTATTCTGACCCATTATCTCTTATGGGTTGACAAGTTACATTCAGGAGGCCAATGCGGCTTCTTAATTATTAATTTTTATTATTTGACTGGGACAGTCTATAAAGGACCATGCGGCTTCTTAAGTATTATTCTTATATATTATGAGTTGACTGGGATATTCTAGAGGGGTCAATGCGGCTTCTTAATTATTATTTTTAATTATTAATTATTATTGGTTTACTGGGACAGTCTAGATAGGCCCATACGGCTTCTTAAGTATTATTTTTATTTATTATTTATTATGGGTTGACATGGACATTCTAAAGGGGCCAATGCGGCTTCTTAATTATTAATTTTTATTGGTTGACTGGGACAGTCTAAATAGAACCATGCGGCTTCTTAAGTATTATTCTTATATATTATGGATTGACTGGGACATTCAAGAGGGGTTAATGCAGCTTCTTAATTATTATTCTTAATTATTAATTATTATGGGTTGACTGGAACAGTCTAGATAGGCCCATGCGGCTTCTGAATTATTATTCTTATTTATATTATAATGGATTGACTGGGACATTCTAGAGGAGTCAATGCGGCTTTTTAATTATTATTCTTAATTATTATTATTGTTGGTTGACTGGAACAGTCTAGGTAGGCTAATGTGGCTTCTTAATTATAATTTTTTTTTTCAGTTGTCCCCACCACTCACGGGCAGAGCCCTATTTGCACACTAAAATTTCATCCGCTAGCGTAAATTACGCAGATGAGCACAGACGCAGACTTTAAAGTGAGGGAGATTAAATTCAGCAGGAAACACAGAAGATGGAAGAGAATTCCACAGAACAGATGTGACAGGAAAGAAGGAAGCACCGCAGCGAACTAGCCTGGAGTTACCTAAATCAACACAAAACTCGTGCGCAGACACAGCACCTCTTGTGCTACGAGGGCGTAGTAAAGATGGTGGTATGCGAGTGGTAAGTTCCCTTGAACACCTGCCGCTGCGGTACCTATAGAAAAGAGATAAAGTACCAACATCACGCCGCAAAGATTAAGGGTCAAGTGAATTGGAAAGTACAGAACAGTTTATAAGCCTTTTGGCTTTTGACTCGACCCTGTCCAAAAGCCGGGTGAAACCAGAGCCCCCCCAGATATGAGAACAGTACTCCATACAAGGGCGGATGAGACCCTTGTATAGCTGGAGTAACTGAGAAGAGGAAAAAATCTCGCAGTCTAAACAGAACTCCCAGTTTCTTTGAGGCCGCCCTAGCAACCGTTGTGATGTGAGGTTTCCAAGACATTTTTTTGTTTATGTTAAGGCCAAGGATGTTTATATTGTCAACAGGAAAGACGAGAGAACCGTCAAAAGAAATAGGAAAGTTAGAAGGAGTTTTTAGAGAGGGAGATTTGTAGAAGTTGAGCTTTTAAAGAATTGAATTTCACAAGGTTGAGACGACCCCAATCGGAAATTCTCTCCAGATCAGCGAGAATAGAATCGGAAAGATTGAGAGGAGAGGCAATTCTAGAAGTAAAAGAGGGAGCAGAATGGAAATGAGTTGAAGAATGAAGGGTCGAGTCATCGGCATATGAGTGGATAGAGTTAGATGTGCAGGTGAGAAAATCATTAATGAAAAGTAGGAATAAAGTAGAAGATAAGACAGAACCCTGAGGAACACCACTATTGACAGAAGAAGAAGAAGTCGCTCCATTAACCACAGCCGATATTGAGCGACTTGAAAAAGCTAGACATAAGTAAGCAAGAGAAGGAGGAAACAAAGGAGGGGAGCTTGGAGCAGTTGACGAGTGCCAAACCCGGTCAAATGCTTTGGATATGTCAAGCGCCACCACGCAAGTCTCCCCGTAGTCCAAGGGCGGAAAACCATAAATCGGATAAATAGGAAAGTATATCGCAGTAGACCTCGAACGCCGAAAGCCGTACTGGCGATCGGAAGATGAATGATTCCAGATGGTCTAAGAAGTGAGAGTTAAGAAGGGTTTCAAAGATCTTAGATAGAATACAGGTGAGAGCTATAGGGCGATAGTTAGAAGGATCAGAGCAGCTTCCTTTTTTTTCGGAATAGGTTGGACATGTGCGTGCTTCCAACACTGAGGGAAGGATGTTGGTATTGAGGCATAAAATTATAGTTGTACGAGAAGTGGTGCCAACTCAGATTCACACTCCTCAAAACTCGGAAAGGTATGCCATCCGGGCCACCCGCCTTCCTAACGCTCATAGATCTCAGGAGCCCATGCACCCGATCAAATGTAATCACAGGCAAAGACATAGGACACCTGAGAGGAGAAGGTGGAGGATGAGGAATGCCAGAATCGTCCAGGGTTGAGTTAGAGGAAAATAGGAGGCCGAAGAGATTGGCCTTTTCAGTTGGAGAGTTAGCAACAGAGCCATCAGATCGAATAAGAGGAGGAAAAGCAGATTTACAGAAGTTGTTAGAGATGTTTTTGGCAAGAGGCCAGAAAGATTTGTCAGTAGGAGAACAAAGGAGGTTAGCGCACTTTCGTTTGATGAAAGCCCGCTTTGCTCGTCGAAGAGTATCCCTGCAACGATTTCTAGCTGAATGAAAATTAGCGAGAGTGATAGGAGAACGAGAATTTTTCCACTCCCGATACGCGCTGTCTCTAGCCTGAATGGCCAGAGAACAGGCATGATCGAACCATGGATTATGAGGAGAGAAAGATTTAGTCGAAGAAGGAATGAACCTGCTCATCCCATCAACGATTACAGCTCCCACCTTAATGGCAGAAACCGAAGCGTCATCAGAGTCAAAGCAGTCATTCCAATTATAGTTAGCGTAGAAACGACGCAAGGCCCCCAATCACCCCGATCAAAGTGCCAGAAAAAACGCGTAGGGCAGGATGGAGCTGTTGGAGAGCAAGTATTAAAATTAAGAGATATAAGTTTGTGGTCAGATTTACCAATAGGAGCGAAGGTAGTGTATTTATAGAGAGAAGGACTAGTGGTGAAACATAGGTCAAGTGTGTTCAAGAATTGGTTGGGACGATCCGGAATGTGTGTAGGTTCTTTGATTAGTTGCTCCAGATCGTTGAGAATGTTGAATGATACGGCCTCCTCCCCACCTAAATCAGTATGAGAGGATCCCAACCATTCAGTGTTGTGTACATTGAAATCCCCTAAATAGAGGACCTCAGTATTTGGATGAGAAGATATAACAGTCTCGTGAGAGGTAGTAAGATATTCAAAGAAAGAGTGAAAATCTGTTCTGTTATGAGAACAGTAGCAGAAGCACAAGATTATTGTAGTAGAAGGAAGAAAGATTTTGAGCCACAGAGCATCGAAGTTAGGAGATTCGAGATTCACGTGACGTGTAACAGGAGTATTAATGTTTACATAGGCACACACTCCACCCGTCAGACGGAAATTATGAAATAAGTTATAGTTACAGTAGCAGAGCTGGGCGCGCCTATAATTTTTTTGAGTTCGCCTGCGCCTATGCGCCTATGCCGCCGGACCTAGTGCGCTTAGCGCCTATGCGCCTATATTTTTGGTCACATCAATGCGCCTAGCGCCTATGCGCCTTTGCGCCTACGACTTTTCGCCGGCTGGTGCATGTTCGCTAAATTTATTTGCAAAGTAAACTTTAGTGCGATAATAAAAGCATGCTTTTATAAGGAAGAAAAACACATTTATTAATATTTGTAATTAAAACACCGTAAACTAATATCTACACGTCCTCTTCCACCTCCATGTCTTTGTGGTCCATGTTTTCCCCCAGGAGGTTCAGCACGTGCGCTGAATAAGTTGAAAATTTTCAGAGCCATATTTGCCAATTTATTTGTAGTTAAGAACTACTGAACTAGTTATATATATACAAGAATATATATATATATATATATATATATATATATATATATATATATATATATATATATATATATATATATATATATATATATATATATATATATATATATATATATTATATATATATATATATATATATATATATATATATATATATATATATATATATATATATATATATATATATATATAAAATATATATATATATATATATATATATATATATATATATATATATATATATATATATATATATATATATATATATATATATATATATGAATAATAACAACCTGTATTATATATATATAAAATATATATATATATATATAGGGGTCGGTGCTGTGTGGGGCAGGGGTTGGTGCGGTGCTACGCTGGGCTGAGAGGGGCAGGGCTAACGCTAACGAAGAATAATAAAAATAAAGAAATAAACAAAAAATGAAAATAAATAATAATAATAATAATAATAATAATAATAATAATAATAATAATAATAATAATAATAATAATAATAATAATAATAATAATAATAATAATAATAACAGTGTTAGTCAGTTCGGTCAATCGAACACCTGTTCGATTGGCCCAATCTCGCTTTAGGCCTAATCTTCGCTCGGAATTGGAAGCCGCAAAAACGGCGTAACCCGCTTATTTCACCCTTGCTCTCGGGGGGAGATACCCCCTAGAATCAACCTAGCGACTTGAAAACTCACCGGTAATCAGTTTAACATACCAATAGAACATATACAAAGTTTCATTACGATATCTCAAACCGTCTTCGAGAAATCGGCAGGCGACGCCGTTATCCCATAACTATTTTATATATATATATATATATATATATATATATATATATATATATATATATATATATATATATATATATATATATATATATATATATATATATATATATATATATATATATATATATATATAAGTTTTACACTGGTTTTTAAAATGATACAAGTTTGCCAAGCTTCTAAGTTCTAACTTTTAAGGGTAAAAAAAAAATGCTTTGTTCCTGTTCATAGGCGCGGCTATAGGCGCAAAGAATTGGCTGTGCGCCTTTGCTTAGTCCGCCTTTTTAAAAATTGTTGCGCCTATGCGCCTTTGCGCCTACGAATTGATAGTGCGCCATAGGCGCAACTCGGTGGCGCAACGCCCAGCTCTGATAGTTAGATATATTAAACGAGTTAGAGGGTGAATTCTTAGCCATCTGAGTCTCAGACAAGAGCAAAAGGTTAGGGTTAGAGTTAGATAGGTGATATTCCACAGAGGCAAAGTTAGATTTTAAGCCACGGATGTTGGTAAAGTTAATAGAAAGCCCGCGCCTATGCAAATCTGCCATCTTTCACACACACACACACACACACACACACACACACACACACACACACACACACACACACACACACTCTCTCTACACACAAATAAGAACAATAGACAAAAACAGACTAAAACAAAAGAAGAAATTGGGATAAAAATTGAACAAACTAAATCCTAACTTAAAAATTTAAGCACTAAAATCAATTAAATAAAAAAATATACTACTATATACTGATAAAACCAAACTTAAACCTAAACAACTTTACTACACTTACTAAAATTTATTAAAACCTACAACTAAAAGAAAAAAATGAAAAAACTAAATCCTAACAAAAAACTAAAAGAAAAAAAATGAAAAAAACTAAATCCTAACTTAAAAAATTTAAGTACTAAAATTAATTAAATAAAAAAATATACTACTATACACTGAAAAACTAAAACTTAAACCTAAACAACTTTACTACACTTCCTAAAATTTATTAAAACCTACAAAAGAAAAAAATGAAAAAAATTTAAAACTAAAACTTATCTTTTAAAACTCCAAACTTTAAACCTCGCCGAAACGAATAAATGATTAATTTCACTTTGATACAATTTAATAAAACTCTCAATTAAAACAAAACGAGATTTGAAAAAACACACACACACTTTACTAAACACAGAACATAATAACAATAATAACAATAACGCCAAATAAGATAAAGATAAACTTTCAACCGGGAGCACTTTCAAACACGTCCCACTCCACAAGATTAAAACTAATTAATTATACTATTCATTAATTACATTAATTATATTATTATTATTAAAAATTATTCTTAATTCTTAATTTTTATAGGTTGAATGGGACACTCTAGATTGGATTCTGCGTCTTCTTACTGTCTCTTTATATATATATATATATATATATATATATATATATATATATATATATATATATATATATATATATATATATATATATATATATATATATATATATATATATATATATATTTTTCTTTCTTTTTTTTATATATATATATATATATATATATATATATATATATATATATATATATATATTTCGCGTGACGTCACGAATCTGAAAAAATCAAAAAAATCAAAAAAATCAATAAAATGAAAATCAAAAATTGATTTTTTTCTAAGAAAAATAAAAAAAATCCCCAACCCTGGTTCAAGGTAATTAAAATGTTTATATATTAGTAAATATTTTTACCCCAGTAGGGGACACTATACCAGTTTGATTCAAGTTAGATTAAATTTGAAAGAAGCTTCAAAGCGTATTCTAGAATTTAGACTCAGAATCTAAAAATTTAAACTATGGAATTCTAGAATTTAAACTCTAGAATTCTAAAACTTAGACTCTTGAATTCCAGAATATAAATTCAAAAATTCTAGAATTAAGACAAAAATTAGAATAAAAACTCTTGAATTCTAAAATTAGGCTAAAATTGAAGCTCTAGAATCCTTGAATTCTAGAATTTTAGAATCTAGAATTCTAGAATTTATACTATAGAATTCTAGAACACATATTTAATTGAAACTTTGAATTCCCGACATCATAAATGTGCATCCGGCTGCTGTTCCAATGTCAATATAAAAATCGATACAGGCAAACATTATTTAATAGCATTCACCCAAACCCAACTCCCCTTTCCCCCAAAAACCTATCTCACGAAACCCCCCAAATTTCCCAAACCCCTTGAAAATTAAAAAGTCTTCAATTTTGAAGTTTTTTTTTTCTTTACTTTTTTTTTTTTGCATTAGGAAAGTCAAGTCGCCTTTGATCTTCAATCTTCCGTAGAATAATTATTAAAATTTGGCTTTAGTGTTTCCTTTGGGATCAGGTCGAGAAAATTTAATAAATTCGTCGCTTATTTGTTGCATGGATAAGTAATCTATCTGATATTAGATTTCACACATCTGTCGATGTAGATGATGATGCCTCAATGATGTACAATGCCGATGGGAATATTAATCTTGCTTATATTGAGGAAAATGATGCAAATACCTGACAGAAAATGCCTATCAATAACCCGGTCCTGTTATATTTAAGGAATGTTTTGTTTTTGCTTTTGTTTTTAGTTTTAGTTTTAATATTTTGCAGTAGCTCATTAGGATAAGGTGTCAGGAATAAATTTTAATTTTAGACAAAAAAAAAAATTGTCACAAGACTGATATCGTACTTTTGCCAGTACTCAGCAATTATGGGAGGAGAAGACCGGGGGCTTTATAAGCTAGACTTAAAACGTTCTTTTGTGGGAAAGTGGATGGCCTAGTGGATAGAGCTCCCGGTTACTGCTAACTCAGCGATGCAGAGTCCAGTGTTCGAATCCCGCTGATGGAGAGTAAAAATCTTCTTTGACTCATTTTATTATGGCCTAGTGGATATAGCTCCCGGTTACTGTTAACTCAGCAACGCGGAGTTCCAATGTTCGAATCCCGCTGATGGAGAGTAAAATCTTCTTTGACTCATTCATTATTAAAATGGGATTATTAATTATGGGAGGAGAAGACCGGGGGCTTTAAAAGCTAGACTTAAAGCGTTCTTTCTTGGGAATGAGGATGGCCTAGTGGATAGAGCTCCCGGTTACTGTTAACTCAGCGACGCGGAGTCCAGTGCTTGAATCCCGCTGATGGAGAGTAAAAATATTCTTTGATTCATTTCATTATGAGTCAAAGGACATTTTACTCTCCATCAGCGGCATTCGAACACTGGACTCCGCGTTGCTATTAACAACCAGGCTATCCAGGCCATCCACGTTCCCAAAAAAAGAACGTTTCAAGTCTAGTCCATAAATGAATGAGTCAAAGGAGATTTTACTCGCCATCAGCGGGATTCGAACACTGAACTCAGCGTTGCTGAGTTAACAGTAACCGGGAGCTCTATCCACTAGGCCATCCACGTTCCCAAAAAAAGAACGTTCAAATCTGGGTAAGCTCCCGGTCTTACAATGCAGTATCACAATTAACCCCATAAATTTAGCTTATAGATATAGTAGTATATAGTATATAGTTGAAGAATATAGTAGAAGAACCCGTCAGATAGGCAAAGTTCACCCCCCAGAGATGGATTCTGTTCTCTTTCTGCCATGCATTTACAGTATAGCACTCACTTATAGGAGGGTATTTGTTGCATTTGTTGTCACTGGAAACGACTTTTTAAGAGAGAGAGAGAGAGAGAGAGAGAGAGAGAGAGAGAGAGAGAGAGAGAGAGAGAGAGAGAGAGAGAGAGAGAGAAATTAAAATTAGTATACTTTAACATTCGATTATTGGTATTTATTATATTTCAATTTTTTTAAAACCAATAAGTTACCACTGGGATTTAAAACTGAAATTATTTCCTAGCAAATTTTTGAAAAAAAAAATGAAAATTCAAAACAAAAATAATACATTCCTGAAAGATAACACGTTCAGCAATCATCATAATATATATAGTCATTTGTTCTATGAAATATAATTTTTTTTAGCTTTTTGGGAGCTGAGACAACAATTTATTTTGCACAATCCAGACCTAACCTAACCAGGGTTGGAAAAAACCCGAGGTTGGACCCCAAAAAAAAAACAGCCAAGATTTTAATTTTTTATTTTATTTTTTTAAATTTCAAATTTTGAGGAAAAAATAAAATGATTAATAACTGATTTTTTATTTTTTTTTTTTTTATTTTTTTTTTTTAATGTCATTTCAGTATTATTTGACAAATAAATTAATAGATAGGCATAAAATTTACAAATTAAACATATAATTTGGTAACAGACATTGTCCAATTGCCACTGCTGAATGAATGTCATTTCCTAATTGGTGAAACTTGTAAAGGTAAATGGTAATGCTATTGTTACAGGTTATTGATAGTAATGGCATAACAGGACTATATTAAGTTAAGTAATTAGTAATATATTTAAATTTATATTATTTAAACTTCGAACATTGTTGCCACCATAATCTGAATCTCTGGGAAGCTAGGAAGTAAGCTACCAATAGTTAATTAGTTGTTACCCAGAAACTAGTCAGGCTTGCAATGGATACCTCCTCAAGGAGCTGCTCACCAACCCACCAGGTCTGGGTTTTTACTTTTTATGGTAAAACCTGGGTAAAATTGGGAGATTTTGATGAGCAAAAATATACAGTATATGTATAAAGTCACTTTATTAAAAAAATGAGTAAGGCACACTGTAGAAAATTCAGAGATTTTTAATTATATATATATATATATATATATATATATATATATATATATATATATTAAATAATATATATATTTCTAGAGATTTATATATCTTAAATATATATTACCTATATATATTATACATAAAAATTATTATTTGTAATTCTTTTGGTAATTATATATATTATTATTATTCTAAGAATATACATATATATTATTATATCTATTATATATATATATATATTATATATATATTATATTACACTATGTATATATATATACATATATATATTATTATTTTTAATTATAGTATCATTTTAGTTATTATTTTAATAATATTGATATTTTCAATTATATTATACTGTATAGTATATATTGTTTTTGTTATACTATTATTATATATTATAATTATTATTATTATTATTATTATTATTATATTATTATTATTATTATTATTATTATTATTATTATTATTATTATTATTATTATTATTATTATTATTATTATTATTTGTATATATATATATATATATATATATATATATATATATATATATATATATATATATATATATATATATATATATATATATATATATATATATATATATATATATATATAGTGTCGGGCGGGGTGAATTGGGACAGTAAAATTCGTGGGGTGAATGGGGACAAAAATAAAAAAAAAGAAAATAAATAAATAAATAATTTTTTTTTGCTCATTCAATAGCCATGTGGTAGTACTACAAGCTTTATTTAGATTATCTTTAATTCTAGAGAGTTTTTATATTTTAAAAAAATTATAATGTATTAGGGGAGGAAATTTTCTTAAATAGAATTTCACTTTTGAAAAATGTGAGTTTTTCTTAACTTTGTTATAAAATGAAAAGTTGTGGATGGATTTTAATTATTTTTTCAGTGTATACAGTTGAGTATGTTAGCTTTAAACTGACAAGGTAAATCTTGTTTCAAACAGCACTTAGGGGTTAAAGCACCGCACCTAACCTGTCCCTATTCACCCCCACATAAAAATCATCATGGGGTAAATGGGGACACCATTGTTATTCTAATTTTATGTATTATTATTGACAGTTTTATTTCCATAGCTAATTTTAATATAATAAACAGTTACCTATATTAAGGAAAATTAAAATAAAAAATTAAATTTATACCAAAATATGAATTCCAAGAAGTGTCCCTATTCAGTATTCACCCCCCAAATGGGTGAATAGAGAGACAACATTTTTTTTTTATGTACTGTATCATTATTGACGTTTTGAATACTTCTATGTGGTTAACTTTTTTTAATTAAAACAAAATGTTTTAAACAAATTAAGCAAAAATAAATAAAAAATAAATTTATACACAAATATGAATTCCAAGAGATGTCCTCTATTCACAACTTCACATCATATGTGTCCCTTTTACCCCATCAACGAAAATTGAATGAACTTCACTTAAAACTTTAATTTAACTTATTATTATTAGAATTACTTTATTATTTATTTGTGTGTTTATGACCTATAGCCCATGATTTTAAGGAAAAATCCAAAATGTGTTTTAAGGAAAAGGAGGGATTCAAGTTTTACTTAAAGTGTCCTAATTCACCCTCCCAACGCTTATAAATATATATATATATTATATATATTATTATTATATATATATATATACATATATATATAGATGTTATTGCGATATTTAATTCACTTGATAAGATGTTGCAGCGAACATATAATGAGAAGGTGTCGTAACTGCTTTCGATTGAACCAGATAGCGCGTGAGATTGGTTATGCGCTGGTGCAGCCACCGAGCGCGCCAAAACTTCGATTCAGCTGAACGTTGGCGCGTTCGAGCTCCGTCAGCAGACACACAAAAGCCCTATCTCTCGCTTCCTTATTTTGAGCAATACATGGTCGGCTGCATTTGATAAGATGTTGCGCTGAAAGAACATAATGAGAAGGTAAAGAATAAACTGCCTTCTCTGGGATTGCACATGTTGCGCGTGAGGACAATATGCCTGGTGCTATACAACTGAGCTATCCTCCGCCAAAAACTTGGATTCAAGAACAGCTAAAGCAACCGAGTTCCCGTCAAGGCGACATCTCAGTTGTATAGCACCGGGCATATTGTCCTCACGCGCAACATGCGGTGGTTCAATCCCAGAGAAGGCAGTTAATTCTTTACCTTCTCATTATATGTTCTTTCTTTAACATCTTATCAAATTGCGATTATTATGCAATATTTAACATCTAAAAATATAAAGAACGAGAGATAGGACAGGCTGGACAATCTGGTGATGTCGCCTTGACGGAAACTCGGTTGCTTTATAACTGTCCTTGAATCCAAAGTTTTTGGCTTGGAGTGATGGCTCAGTTGTATAGCACCGGGCATTTTGTCCTCATGCGCAACATGCGTGGTTCAATCCCAGAGAAGGCAGTTTATTCTTTACCTTCTCATTATATGTTCTTTCTTTAACATCTTATCAAATTGCGATTATTATGCAATATTTAACATCTAAAATATAAAGAACGAGTGATGGGACAGGCTGGACACCTGGTGATGTCGCCTTGACGGGAACTCGTTTGCTTTATACTGTTCTTGAATCCAAGTTTTTTTGGCTTGGGGATAGCTCAGTTGTATAGCACCGGCATATTGTCCTCACTGCGCAAGCAGTGGTTCAATCCCAGAGAAGGCAGTTTATTCTTTACTCCTTACTCTTACGTGCAGTTGGTCCGCACCTTAGCAAATTGCGATTATTATGCAATATTTAACATCTAAAATATAAAGAACGAGAGATAGGACAGGCTGGACACCTGGTGATGTCGCTTTGACGGGAACTCGGTTGCTTTATAACTGTTCTTGAATCCAACTTTTTTGGGTTGGAGGATAGCTCAGTTGTATAGCACCGGGCATATTGTCCTCACGCGCAACATGCGGTGGTTCAATCCCAGAGAAGGCAGTTAATTCTTTACCTTCTCATTATATGTTCTTTCTTTAACATCTTATCTAATTGTGATTATTATGCAATATTTAACATCTAAAATATAAAG
Source organism: Trachelipus rathkii (assembly GCA_015478945.1). NCBI lineage: Eukaryota > Metazoa > Arthropoda > Malacostraca > Isopoda > Trachelipodidae > Trachelipus > Trachelipus rathkii. The sequence continues at coordinate 89,437 of JABUQX010006136.1, forward strand.
AACGAGAGAGAGGATGCACACCTCTTTATATCTTTTAGATGTTAAATTCTATTTCTTTATAACTGTTCTTGAATCCAAGTTTTTTGGCTTGGAGGATAGCTCAGTTGTATAGCACCGGGCATATTGTCCTCACGCGCAACATGCGGTGGTTCAATCCCAGAGAAGGCAGTTTATTCTTTACCTTCTCATTATATATATATATATATATTATATATATATATATATATATATATATATATATATATATATATATATATATATATATATATATATATATATATATATATCTCAGAGGTGGGCACCTCGCTCATTTAGCGTCAGTCTTCTAACGCACACCTCTCGACAAAGGTAGTCCTAGCGCTTCCCGCACTTATTCAGACCATCAAACCTCCGCTATCGCAAGTCCGTACGTCCCACACGTCTCCCGCTAATAATTAATGTGCGACTTCACAAAAAGATTTTAATATTAAAAACTAAATAGTATATATCCTCCTTACAAAAAAATTTATTTATAATATTATATGAAAAATTGAATGAATATTTACAAAAATCTCAAGATTTTCCACTTCCTTCTCATCTTCAAAGGACAAGAGATCCATATTACCTTTCAAAAGATTAGCTGCTCAAAATTAAAAGCAGTTAAAGCTGAACTGGGGACTATCAAAATGTCCCCACCAATACTAAAAATACGCTCTACAGCCGCAAAATTAAGGAGAGGTGTATTATATTTTAAGAACAAGTTCAACAAATTCTGCCTATGCTGAAAGGGAAAGATTGGTGAGAGGAGTGCTGGTGTTAGTTCACTTCCAGCAGTCCATTGCTAATTTAAGGTCCCCACCTAAATCATTCTGCCTCCCTTCTGAAATATTTTGACCACCCTGTCCACCCATAAAAAGGTTTATTTTGTCCAAGACTTTAGTAGAATTCATGAAAGCCTCGACTCCTGCAGTGTCGATGCTAATGCTACGTATCAGTCGGGATACAAGTGGGAGCATATATATATATATATATATATATATATATATATATATATATATATATATATATATATATATATATATATATATATATATATATATATATATATATATATTTGTTTTACACAGAATTGATTTAGATATTGCCTATTTATTATAATAATAATATAATAATTAAACTTATATATGAGGGTAATAGCCATTCATCTATAAATCAATTTAAATGTTATTTATTATATATGGTACCTTAAGGAGGTTGAGGTTTTGCTAAAGTTTTAATATTAAAAAACAAGTCTTAGACTAAAAGTAAATTAGTTATAAACTTAAAATAAAAATTATATTTCTTTTTTTATAACCAATAAGAATTCTTAATAAGTAAACTATATTTTCATTTTTTAAAAAGGTGCGGAACAAAAGAGCGGAAACTTTTTTGATCCGCACGTGCAAGTCCGCTAATTTCCTGACGTCTCCGCACCTCCGCACCTATTCTGGTAGTCCGCTCGGAGCGGACTAGCGGACTAGCGGACTAAAGAGCGGAAGTGTCCACCTCTGATATATATATATATATATATATATATATATGTATATATATATATAT
>JABUQX010006137.1:0-25000 GCA_015478945.1 Trachelipus rathkii
AGCTGTAAACTGAGGTCAGAGAGAGACATAGAAAAATATAGACTGATTGTAGCAACTCGCAAAACCCTTCTCAATGGAGGAGTATGTGATTGAAGAGCTCAGAAGAGCAGGTGTGAAATAAGTGAAAAAAAGAGAAGAGATGATGCCACAATTCACTTGATAAGACGAAAAAGCCTAGACTCAATCTAGTTAAAGAGGAACAATGTGAGTGTAATTCACTCCAGATGGTGAGGGCATACTCTAATACAGGGGCCAAACACCCCCCTGTAAATATCAAAATGAGGTGGCGTGAAAAAATTCTGAATGTGCCTCAGAAACCACACCAATCCTTTTAGAAGCTTTTTAAAAAAGAGAAATAATGAACCTTTCAATTAAGGTCACGAAAAAATAAACACAAGAATATTGAGACAGACGAAGTTTGGTTATCGGTGTTTTCAAGAAGATGTATAGACGTGTGAAAAATTATGTGGAGTGGAAAGATGGAGGACTGAGCTTTGAGTAATTGAAAACAACCTTGTTCCCAATGCCTCAAAGAAATTCGAGAAAGTCAGATCTAGCTGATCCAAGTGGCCCTCTAGCGTGAAGTGAATTGTTTGGAAAAGAAGACGTCTTTCAATGAGTGGGACTGAAGGCGTGAAGTCTTCGACATTGAGTAGTGTGTGATGAAGCAATAAAGAGACGGTCTTTTATGAAAGTAGAAAGAGTTAGGATAAAACAGAACAACCTGAGCAACACCACTATTTTTATCAGATTTAAATTGTAGTGATGGCAATTACCAAAATACTAAAGAAAGAGGACCAAGAGATATAAAGCATTGCTACAAATTTTAAAAGATTTGAAGAATTGAGAAGTTCTTTAAACCTTCCTATCTGTTTGATCAAAATTGGTACATAAAACTCTATAGAAAGAATAGAGTTAGAAGATTTGGCGATATTTGGAGGGTTGATATTGGTTCCCTTTTTTGTAAGAGACCTTTCCAGGCGCAAGAAAAAAAGGCCAAAGTAGCAAGGACAGAGCGGAAAAATTGAACAGCACACAGTTCGAACTATAGGATTAATACCATCAACACCGTCAAGCTTCTTAGTGTCAGCTCTGAAAAGCAAAATAACATCTTGAAGAGTACATTATTCAGCATAAAAATTTGAGTAGTGAGAAGAGGGAATACACTGAACTCTATGGTGAATTTAGAAGAAGGTGAGAAAGAGTTAGACTTTAGTGGAAGGTTAAACGGGAGTTGTGCTAATATATTATAATACTAGAAAAAGAGAAAGGAAGAGAAGCAAAAGTTAAGGATTAAATTTTTTGAAAAGTCAGATCACGTGAGGAGAAGGGGCCCAGTAAATAGTGCATTCTAACGAGAATTTTGTTTTTTTTGGCTGATCATGGAGAAAAGATTGGACGTTTTTGGATGAAATATAAGTGCAGGGTTCTGGAATTTGAAGCTGCAGATCTAAAGCAGCGATCTCTGTGGCTAGTAGCACGAAGATACAAAGCACGATATTAAACCAAAGATGTTATATAATCTAGGGTTTATTGAATGTAAACATGGGGGCAACCCTCCAATGCCAAGAAGAGAAATTAACTTCAGACGTTTTGCACCACTCGAGAGATCCTTATCCGATAACTGTATTACTGTACATTGGAATAAAATTCAGAAAAGTTCCGCCCCGTAATAAATGATCGACCTTGACAAAGCCACGAAAAGTGTCCAAAATAACAGTTATTCACGACCTAAGTGTTTTTATTTATATCTCAATATTTGTTTCACATTATCGTTTCACTTTTCCTCTCCTCTCCAATCAGGGTCTTATTCTCTGTACGGAAACGACATTCTAGGAAAATAATAACCAGAAAATGAAAAAATATCTGAACTCAAATCCGCTTTCAGACCGCATGAAAAAGAAAATATTAAATATCAGAATACCAAGCGATAAGAACATGAGATTAGGGTATAAGTCTAAGGAAGATGGGTCTTCCTCAATATAGGACACGATCGGCGGAGTACAGAGTAGGGAAGCTGCCCACTAACTTTCTACGGTAATTACTCTGGAATATGATGAAATGCACTTTAATGGAAGAAGTATTCATTAAACTTTATCTTGAAGAACTTAAGAGGAAGCAGGATTGGCTGGGGAAAACGAGAATGAAAAAACAAGGAATGATGATGTCAGAGGAGAATGGTTAAGAAGAGAAGAGAAAATGGTGTTTACATAAATACTTAGACAGGTTTTAATGTGAGGCGCAAGGAGGTAGGTAAGAAATATGTGAGAATCTCGGGAGAAAGGCTTCCAAAATCCAAAGCACGGAACACAAGATGGGATTGAGCTCAAACAGACAATGCTTGGCACATACGTTTGTCTTTATTGGAGTCAGTAGAAAAAGTTTGAGGTGCGGAAGAAAATAGTCAAGGAGTCAACAGAAGTTAAGGAATTAAGGAGAGCTTGAAAGATTCTGGGAGAAAGTCTTGCGATTAATAAAAACCCATGATAATCATTCGGTAGTTAAGGAATAACAGATGAGAGGGTTAGAGAGAGAAGGTGATGCAACAAAATGAAAAATTGTAATTTAAAACACGAGAAGGTTGCAGAAAATTTAATGGAAGAAAGGCAGTATTTCGGTTAACGATTACGCACATATTTAGGCCGGTGCAATTTCCGTAAGAAGTACCACTGAACCTCACATCCATGACCGGAGCTGGTCTCAGAAGTTTTACGGGTGTTTGTACAGTAGGATAGGGTTGATGCTGGGGTAGTCTTATTTGGTATGAGTGGTATGTAGATAGGAGAAGAGGGCCTAACTCTATCGTTAAAGGGAAAAAAATATGTGGGGCATATAGACACAAAAGGAAGAGCATGTTACAACATGAAGTGCCATATCGGTTATTTAACACTCTAAACTAAGACTATCCATTTAGTGTACATCGCCAAATTGAATCTCATGAAGACTACCCTCTGCAGGTGATATAAGTAGGTGAAATGTTATGAGTATGAAGGTAATTTATGTTATCAATAGTATATAGTAAGTTAATGATGATGTTTATTATGTTGAATGTAATATGAGAATTTTAGTTATAGGATTATGTATAGAGAAATAAAATATAATAAAAATAACTGTATATAAAAAAATGTAATAGGTAGAGTGAGGAATAAGTTATGGTATATGGTCTATAAGTACGTAGCGGGCAAGCCGTCGCGCCGTCGCAAAAATGTCGTGCAGGCTGCAAAGCGGCACGATGTGCCGCGAAGGATCCAATGATAGCCGGTGTCAGGGCGTGTCGGCACGTGGCAAAAACATGAGGGCGGGATACGATGGTAGTTTGTCAGCGAGGAGACTGTGGATAGAATGGGTGATGAGCGCGTGGCTGGCAACGACCTCCCATCGCGGACGCTAGGGCGCTAGAAAATCCGGCTTGCCCGAACATATAAAAAGTAGGTAAACCAAAAAGTCCAAAGATCTTATAATTAAAATCATATATCACCCAAAAAAGCAGGCTATAGTTCAAGACGTAAGATGAACGAGTACCAGAATTGTTAATTAGTCTCAAGAAATAAAAAAAAGACAAGATGTCGGGAAAAGTGTCGGTATCGCGAAATAGGCTGACTAAAATCAATAACATCTCCTAACTCCAATACTCGTCAGCCCATGCGCGCAGGAATACCCAACAGGCAACCAGATGTAACCAACTAATACCCGGTGAACGCAAGAGGATCAAACACCTAAATGAGATCGTCACGCACTTAATAATAGAAAGGTATTAACGATCTTGTAGTAATAAAAATAATTGTATAAAAAGATATTACTTTGTTTCAATTTACAAGGATAAATTATGCTGTCTATCACTATTATTTAATAGTTGTAATATAATATAAGAGGTAATTATGTATGTATGTATGGTCTATTTAAATTACATTATATAGCTTCATGCAATAATATATGCATGTATGTGTAATATTCTAACTCGTTTTTTAAATTCATTTATGATATAGAAAAATAGAAGAAGGTAATTGAAATATTGAAAATAGAAAAAATAGAAAATTTACAATAATAAAACCAAATAATTCTTTATAGAATCATTTTAAATCTTTTTCAGCTAGAAAACTTCGTTAACTAAGATAAAGTAAACATATTGTTTAAAACCGAAATATTTGGCTATACGATATCAAAAATTTAAACATTGAAAGATATTTGTATAACTATTAATTAGGGAAATAAAAAATAAATACAAAATATACATCATTATGTATATCCACTGCAAGTCCCATTAAAAAAAGGTTAATAGGTTTAGAAATAATAGGCTATTAGAAACTAGAATCAGGAAAACATCAAAATAAAAAGCCATCATCAATAGATACAAGCATTCAAAAGATTATCAGTAAAGTAAGATCGGTTGAAAAATATAGAAGAAGAATTGATTCCGAAACTACCGATATACTAGAAAATATATTGCACGGTAACTCTACCCTTTATCAAAAAAACAAAAAAAATATAAATATTAACACGGGAACACCATATAAAAATACAATCCGAAAACCTCTATATCAATAATAAAAATTACAACTGGGAATCTCACGAAATTTGTTTTAACATCTTACATTTGAAAAATAAAAAATAATTGGCCGATTACTCCAAACTCCGCCTTCCATACTCTTTATTGAAAATACCGAAACTCCGTTCAACATCCTAACCTCATTCCAAAAATTACCAGACTTCTGCACTAACTAACCGACTTACATACCTTTTCCAAAAAATATTAATAGCAGACTACGGAAACTATCCCGACTCCGGACTCCAACTACTCATTCCTAAGAGAAAAAAACATATAACCGATACTTCCACCCGCAGAACTACCCGAGGTCGACCAGTTTCCGTTCTCTTACCCAGATAGCCTAACTGGACCAACATATTTCTCCTTGAGACGAGCACTACTTGACAGACATATAAATTTTCACTCCATGGTCGCCGAGAGTATGAGAAAGCCGTTGAAGTAGTAGTAAAAATACATCAGCGTAGCAATGATGAGTGAGGGTGCATACATGAGCTACTCATACACCGTTTCCACATAACAACATCAACACAATTTTATAACTTTAAATTGGTCCATACTTTAAAGATATAGTGGAAATCAGAGGTACTTCTTTGGAAAAAGGCTACATGTAATATAGCAATAGGAACTATTACAATCTCAACTTGCTTACTAAGAATGAGCTAAGCTTGGTTTACGGAACGGCCCCAAGGAAATGAGGATTGTCATTTGATAAATGAGCCTTCTATGTCAAATGCTAGGTAGTCCATTGAAATCTTAATATCCAGGTATTAAGGCCTCGCGATAGGTAATATGTACGAAGAATTAGGATACCATACTAGAGTCAAAATTGAAGATTCGGTGTCTACATCAAGTACAATTATATAAGAAACACACCCATCTCCCACTGGAGGTGGTATGACAGACCTAGCCCAGAAACTGAATAGCGAGTGGATGGAAAATAAACTGATGTGAAAATATAACACGATGAGCGCGCATTTTAAGAAGGTAAGCTCCTACATTGATATGAGAATTAGATAAGAGAGCAATTACGAAAGATGGAGCCCGCGAACAGTCAGACGAATAAGCCTACCAGTAACTAATGATGCCATCTGCGTTCAGTCTATAGACCTCATAGTAGTAGGCTTCAGACGTGCGTAGAGAATTGACAATTCTTATGTAATGGGAAGGCTGGGTAGAGATGTTGAAATGTTGTCATGTGGTTGGTATGTCGGGTATCAGTTGAAAGTGACTACGAGTATAGGAAGTGATGAAAAGAGCACGAGCCCGTGAAAGAATAAAGAATAAGATAATGACAGAACGGGAGAAGGACTTAAGGACCTAAATAAGCGGATAGGAGGAGCCTCTGTCTTCCTCTAAATGTAACAGTATGTTTACAAAAGACAAAGTAGATACATGTTAACTTAATAAAAATAATGACGATTAAAATGGCAAGTCTTTTTGGTAATAGATGTTTTACATGATGTATGGCATAAGGTGGTTGGAATGATAGTAAATATGGGATGCGGGCCAGAATCACCCCCGAATAGAGTATGTCCCTGATACTATGTTATGAGGCAGGATTGGATGTATACCGAGACATTATAGGATAGTGGGCCGTAAAAAGATCAGTGGATGGTCTTTGGTTTGAGAAGGTGGCTAAGTTCTCCACGCGGTAGTGATTGAGAGCATACAATTACCTCAAAGGAGAGCCATTATATATTAAGTAAATCTTAATTAGAGATGTACTTTTAAATAACTTAATGTCTTAAATATGCTCATATGGGTGTTTTATACAATTCAATGAAAGTAACTATAAGAGGAAAGGTCGAAAAATTCTTATATACAGAACTAGGGCAATTGGGGGCTGCGTATTCGAAGAGTATTGACGAGAATGCTCAGATGAGGTGGTATGGTGCACGCGAGGTAGGTATAATAGATTATTGATTTTTGGGAATAAGTAATAGTTTCTAACTGCTTGAGCGTTGACTCGCTTGAATCTTAGGGAACACATACCGGACTGATATCTTATAGGCTGGAGAAGACACAGTGAGTTTTATAACTATATCTTTTGGTGAGTGTCATTATATTCGCTCCTCGGACGGTACATATAAATTTATATTGTGGGTGAATGAATGACGCTTGGAACCCTAGAAACAGTGTGTTCTTGTAGGTTGTCTTCTAGACATTTTTTAGTTTGATATTAGGTATCCGCGTTAGCATCACCAATTTGCTTTTTGATCTGTTTTCAGTAGTTATCTCATGGTTTCAATTTATCTTGCTAAATGATTGTGTGGAATAGGTTGGTTGTAAAAACATTGATGGAATCTATGATGTGAATAATGTCGATAATTGTACGTTTTGGATTAGGGCTTGTTGTTTATGGCAATGATGTATTTGATTAGATTATTCATCATGGTGATTTATTTTTTGGACAAAATGGCTGCGTAAGATGCTTCCATAGGGTGGAGACTCTGTATTAGTATAGACGGGTATATTAAATTAAAGGAGGCATATGCCTATAGGTTGATGCATTCTTATTGTTGCATGTATTTTACTGAAGAGAAGGAGCAATGATGGTGTAGTACGTCTCTCTAGTGGGATGGATGGATTAGTGCATTAGAGTGATAGGACTGCTTGAGTTGCGAGATATGAGGCACCTGCGTAACTTACTAGATTAGTGTGGTCTTTACTTACTTTAGCGTGAACTCTGCCATATTCAGAATATCTCGCGGTTAGTGTATATAAAAGAAGTAACTACTTTGAGTATGTGCTTGCAGATGTAAAAAGAAGATCTGTATAGAGTGTATGATTGATTCTGTCGGAGATTTTAAATGTTACCAGATTACGATAAATAAAATTTCGAACGTCTCTCGTTTACCCTGTATTAGATATATTTAAGATAGTTTATTAATACTACTATGTGTTTTATAATGTAGCAACCCACTTTGCCTTGAGATATAATTGCATGAGGTCGTATCATTTCTATGGTGTACTCCGTCATGTTATTGCACCTTAAGTCCGCTGAATGATGTTGAAAGATAGAAATCAGAGGGAGGAGCACGTGTCGTGTGAACCTTTGATTAAAGGAATACTATGTTTGAAATCCAGAGGAACCCTATATCGGAGGGCCTCATCCTCGTGTTGATTGTACACGTTAAGGTTTTCGGATCTTATTATCTACAGAGTACAGAGAAAATCTTGTGGTAACGTTTCGTTAACACTAGCATGGTCAGAACTATTGTGTAAAGCAAAGGATGTAATTTATCTTACAGCTTAGGTAGTATTTTAAGTAGCATGCACATTTCTAGAAAGATTACCGAAATACTGTAGAAATGGTATTTGAGGTCTCGGCCGCTCTCGCACGCTATAATAGCTATCAGTGTAGTAATGCGTGATTAAGTAGAAGGGGAGTTAATAATTTTTTCGTTGTGAGTTTTCTTTCCCAGATGTAAGGTGTAGGGCCTGAACACTGGTTTGTGAGGTGGAGATACTGGCATTTCATGCACCAGTTAACATAGCAATCGTAAAAATTCCTTGACTCAATATGTTGCTACTCACCTCTGATATTACGCACTTTCGTATGATCTAAATTACTAAATGATTGCAGACACCAATGGAGCTTAACAGGGCTCAGTAGTATCTCTACCAGATAGATAGATCGGGTGCTACAACAATATAATTACTGTTTAAGTGTGCTGTAATAGACCCCACTACCCCCACTCCATCATCGTGTAGCTCAGTAGACGGGTGACCTCTAAACATTATATATCTTAACACCTCGGGTCGGGCGCGTCAGGGTCAGTAGCCCAGGACCGCATACTATGGGTAAATGAAGCAATAATACCTTAAATAGTTACGTAAACTCTAGGTATTTAGTTCCACGATCAATCTGATGTATCTAATTAATACTTAATACCTATGAGATGATTAGGCTTTAAGAACTTGTATGCTATTAGTAGCAAATCTATTCAAAAGCTATCGGTATAGCTAGACTAAAGACACGGTGACTGCATTAAATCTCACCTATAGTATTTTCTAAATAACTACACTGGTCTATAGTAAGTCTCGGAATAAAGATACCTCTAGGCGCTATGAAACGTTAAGTAGTTCCGAGAGGTTAACTCCCTCGGTGATAGGTCCAATATACACGTATACCGTGAAGATATCCCTCCATTTAGACGTTCGCGCCAGAGCCATCCTTCTCGCGATTTCAGGTGGAGCGCCAACAAACTATCGAGCCTAGACAAGACCTGCGCACGCCCGGCTTGTTTCATTTATACGTGATTTAAAAGGTTCTTACGCTTTCCTCCTGCCGGCGCCAGGGATACGAGTGCCTCATGCTCTCGATTCTTGTAGGTTCTCCCTCGGTATCGTTCTACCTGTCTGTTCATATATCTCGGTTCCTTACCCTATCTCTTCGCCGCTTCTCTCTCACCTTTCTCATCATTACTCAATTTCGGCATGTAGTACTTGGCGAAAGACTCTCTAGTCGGATTGCGGTAGGGTTTTCCCACACTATCTTATGAGAGTGGCATATGGGAGAGTAAGCTCATCTTATCTAATTATGTAAAGAGTATACCTCTATTACTTAAGGCGGCCCTTCATCCTGACCGCAAACTACTCGAGGAACAAATGAGTAATTGAAGGGTGAAGTCTTCGACATTGGAGTAGATGTGTGATTAAGAATACTTTAATGATAACATTTTACAGGTTACTAAATATTAAGTTTATATTTATGAAGACGCTACCTCGTGCGTATAGTAAGTAAATAATAAGTATATTAAATATAGTATATTAATATATTAAGGGGAAGATTACTTATTATCTCTGAAAGTTTAATTACCATATTATATATATTTAAATATTAGATTCATAATAATAATAAAATATAATAAGTTATAATAATACCATATTAATAATCAAAAATACTAAAAGTTAATAATTGATGACAATTAAAGGAAAATTTAAAACCAAATATTAATTAATAATTATCTGTTCTAAATGCATAAACCTCTGCAGATCCCTTTACAATCTTCTAATACTATTTTTCAGTCATTGTCATAATGCAAGGTGTTTAACTAAAAATATCAACATTAAATTCAATATACTTCCAATACACACTAATTTTACATTTTATATTTGGAGTATGGTCATTAATTTAAAGTTATAATGATTTATATCGTGTTTGTTAATTTGTGTAATAATCAAATGTGTTAATGCAAATCTCGTGAAGTTTACTCCTTATTCTGTTAGAGTTTGATATATTATTGTAATATTTTCTAAAGATGTTATTATTTAGTTTATACGGATTATTAGATTTTATTATGCAGCGACTCCGAGCATATGTAAAAAATAATTGTACTTTCAAAATATGCCTCCATACATCAAACTATCACTTATCATCTACAATTAATCCTTATCGGATCAACTAACCCCACGAAGGCAGTTGATTGGTAATTTAATATGAGGGCATTTAGCGGCGCAAAGATACCCAACTGCAGAAGTGAATCAGGTTATTCAAATTCTTTATGATATAAGAGAGTCGACAAGATAGGACATAGCAGCACAACAAGAATACCCAACAACAGTACGAAAGAAATGCAGATAAATCCCGAAGCGTTAAAACCAAAAGGAATTCTGGTATCCAATACTATGAGTATACGTTTTCATATTTAATGAGACTTTCTGAATGAGCCAACGATATTATGAGTTTGCTCGTCTGGATCTCCCTTGTAGAAATTGTTCGACTTACCTATAACTTGGTCTGAATGTTTAATCATTGAGAAGGGGGGTATACTAGTTTCATGGTCTTAGAATATACTTTTTTAAGATACTAATTAGTGGGGTTTCGTCACTCAAAGTCTCACGAGCACAATTTATCTGGTCGCAGAAATACACTGGTAATTTACTTATCACAGGTTCATGCCTATCTGAGATAATCCTAGTTAAACCATCCAAAGAAAGGGATGAGATAATAGGTAGGTCCATAATACTTCTCAGAAAATAAAAACCAGCCACTTAAATTTAATATAATAATAGCCATATACTACTTATAGGGTATAATAATAAATGATGGTTACCTATCATATTAAGTACTCATATAAGCCTACTGGGAGTGAGAAATTATAAGATCTAACGGAGACTAAATTATTAGATAGCCTAGGCAAGTAACTTTAAGAAGGTATATATGAGATACTGATTCAGAGTCAGATTTAGATGCATATGATTTTTCATCCTATTTAAAAAATTGAATAACCACTAGGATTAAATATTTGAGGACAATTATTATGATAAGAATATCTATCATTACGAACTTAATTTCGATGTGGATATTGATTTAAATCAGAGTTTTGAAGAATTTCAGGGTCATTGTAAGAATATTGATAGGAAGATTTATCATATTTTGAAGGTGAAAATGATGAAAAGGATCTATTCGAGTCCATTATTAAACTCGCTTGGACAGTATTTGTCTTGAAAATGAAAAAGAGATATGTTTCGATTGTGAATCTAAGACGTTTTCATCTCTTTTTACGATACGAAGGATTTGAATTACGAGTGATATTTTGTACATAAGAAGTGGAATTTGAAGGAACTGAAAATTGTGACCATGATTTACATGATTAATGGTAGGGTTATAATTATGATGCGAATTCCTTATTGGATTTGAGGTACGAGAAGTAGCATGATTTGATTTTTGAAGAGATTGAGCTTACTGTTATTAATCAGCAGAAGTGATAAATTTCACTCTGCAAGCCTTCCGGAGTAAAAGGTTGCCAAGTAGTTCAAGTGCAAGCTTGTGTTATACCTCATTTGTGGTACCGTATTGATGGAAAAGGCTACAATACGACGGGGAAAATACACTGTTTAGTTCCATGTTCATGTCGTTCACAGCTTGTACAATAAATTTTTGAAATCAGAACTATTTATTGAAGTTTATGGAGATTGTATCGATGCAGGATTAGAATGCATAGATACTGAGGATTGAGAATACAAAGAATTTTGGTTATTTTGTTGTGCATGAGAGACATTTTGAGGAGCATGATTTTGTGAAAAACGATTTAGTGAAGGATTGCTTACAGATTGTGCAGCATAAACATGCATAGAAGATGTGTTGTTAGAGCTTTTTGATCCAGATGAAGCAATTTATCCGTTATTAAGTGAATGATTCTTCTCTAAATATGTTTGAACCTATTTTGGGACAGAATTGGAAATATCAAATTTCTCAACTAACATTGTGGTATTGCAGTTTTGCATTGCAATATAAAGTGGAAAATAGAAGTAATCTTTGCTGTTCAGCAGAATATTCAACGTTATGTTGTGATAGTCAAAATTTTCTTGAATTGGTTTTTGAGATTCAGATAAAAATTCAGGAAGGGAATGATTTTGATTCCATTGAATATTTGTAACGTTCTTATAATTTCGAAAATTTATAAACATAAATTTTACAAAAAAGTTTTGAACTTTTATTTAGTGATCAATGAAAAGCGTAATATCACACGTAATTTTTCTTGTTAGAAAAATGCGGCTTCTTTTTGAAAAGTTTTTCTTTCTTGCTTCCTTTTTATCAAATCAAACAGCCACCACATACACACAAAAAAGGAAAAGAAATAGATAGAAAAATAAAAAAAACTTTTATTTATAGTCGAATATTTAAATTCTTTAACAACCACACATTCCGACATCACTCGCCCAACCAATTCCAAATCTGAAAAAAAACACAACAAATAAAAAAATAGAAGAATTACTTAATTATTAACGTGTTTAACTTTCCAGAAGTAAATAGGTTTACATTTTAATACAAGAGCTTGAAGACTTTATTCTCAAACCAGTCGCCACCACGTGTTCGCAGCCGATTGTTTTATTTCTTCAAATAAGCCATTAATAGGTTCTCCATAATTAATCAAACTTGAAATAAATAGACCATTAACTACCTATGTTATTTTGCTATTTCGTGACTAATGGGCTATTTGGCAACTGCACAGATGCAGCAAAAAGAAAGTATGTATAGCTTCCAATTAGTTTTATACTAATGTATCCTCGTCCAACTCAAACATGAGAAGTATATTACACTCGTGTAAATTTGAAAATATTAAAGTTAAATATATCTACATATTTTTTAATAAAATTGAGATCATGTTTAGAGAGGATTTAATAATAATTATTATTGAAATCAAGATAATCATTATATCTAATGAATTATATTAATAATAATTCAATAATAATTAATCATAATGACATCAATAATAATCATAATAATAATCCAAATCTTGATTTACCATGCCTCTAGGAATTCAATCACAGGCAAATACATGACTGAAAAGAGATTTATGAACTTAGGTCATATTAAAAGAAAATGGAATTTCCGCCTTCACGCCAGAGAATTACCTTGGTAAATTCATTGCTGATCGGAAAGTACTTAAAGATGTCCAAGCTGAATCCTACTTCTGCATTCTATTTGCTATTATGGATTCTTAACTATAATGTACTCATATTGTAGTAATTAATAAGAATGAATAAAATAAAATAAAATATAATAAAATAATAATAATTATATATAATAAATAATATAATAATTAGATTAATAAATAATAATAAAATAATATTTATACACATCATATATAATTCAGATACATAATAATAATAATATAAATAATGAAGCTTAATAATAATAATAATCAACTAAAATAAAGCAGGTGATTAAATTCTCTTACTGTGAATTCGTATTATTTATACATAATTAATTATATTGTGTAATTCATTAATTTCAAAAATATTATTATAAGCTTTATTATATTATTATTATTATATTATTATTATTATTATTCAAACACTTCAGTTTTGTCTCCCTATTTACATCATTTCTTATGATTAACACCATAAACGCCTTGTAGTGGATTATGTCGATCTTTGATTTGATTATTGTTTTACAGAATATATTTATTTCATATATATATATCATTACTACTTAATTTGGTATTATCGTCTCACATGAACATTATATATGATATATTAGGTAAATAATGTAGGGTTATATTGCCATGATAGCAAATAACCCTATAATACTTTAGATAAATATAATGACGCAGGTATTATATATATATTCACATAATTTAATCATTTATATATATTTATCATCTGTTCACTATATATATATATTATTATATATCTACAGTATTACTTAAATACGATTATGTTATATAATTTCAGTTTAGCATTTTTTATAATTATTTATATCACTCACCTCACCCACACAGATATATAAATTTTTACTATAGATATTATACAACGGTTATGGTTCGAGGTATTATTTGAGTAGTGATATAGTAGTCACTCTGTTTTTATTATAATTTATACTCAGACTCAAATCTACAATAAAGATATAAACGAATATCATACTATCAATTTCGCTATATATGAGACTTCGTTGTGTGAGCATGTCTATATCAAATTGAGCTCTGAGTGGAGTTTTGTTGTTAAATCAGCTTGATTTGCGTAGTTTTTTCGGAAATTGACTTTGTATTGTACACATATTAATTCAGAAGTTTTTGTTGTATTTATTTCCCTTGAGATAGTATTGTTTTTATATAAGTTTTAGATATTTTAAAACCACATATTTAATTATATAAATCGTATTTTTGTGAAGATTTATCTGGTGTGTGTTAAATATCTCTAAAACAGACTAGTCATGTTATTAATTATGATAAAATCTTATTGTGCAAAATAAAAACACTTCTTAATCTTTATATTAATTGAGTGTGTTTACCCAATTGGTATTGATTATAATTTATGCGTTATATTTTGAGTTATTCATTAACATGGTGATTGGATATTAATATCCAATTTGGACACTTATGTTAATAAATTAGATTGGTATTTATAGTTTTGATATTAAAATAAGAAACTTTAAATAGTTCACGATTTATGTATTGCAACCTTACCTTTTCGGTGGAGTGCCTTTATATGCACTTGAAGTAAGTTGACCTAAGATTCTTTAAAAAGAAATAAACATCAAGAATAACATCGGTTTTTAAGAATTGGTATGCTGGTTTGTATAAGTAACTTACTAAGAAAAACCATAATTATTTTGGAGACTGGAATGCAGTATACTTCAAGAACCATTTGCGACATTTCCTTGTGGTGCGATTTGAAGATATAGTTTGGTTACGAAGAGGCAAGATTTTATCACCAATTGAAATTAACTCAATTATTTAAAGAAAAAATATTAAATAAAACATTACGTAATAGTGTAAGTAAGGATTGACAACTAGAAAAACAAAGTCTATATGAGTGTAGTGGTCTTACACTTTTGGAGTTACCTCAATGGGTATTATATGTACTCAGATTAGATTGTTAGTGCCCTTATTGTGGCGTTATAGCCATCTGGGTGTAGTGCCTCTATAACATAACCCTTATGAGACCTATGTATAGCACTTAAATATTTTAATGCTGGTTGACCTTTTCACTCAGGGTCAATTTACTTCAAATATTTTAATAGTGGTTGACCTTTTCATTCACGGTCAGCTCACTTTGAATATCTCAATACTTGTTGACCTTTTCATTCAGGGTCAACTTACTTTAAATATTTCAATACTGGTTGACCTTTTCATTCATGGTCAACTTAATTTGAATATATCTAATTTAGACAACCTTTCACATAGGTCAACTCTTTGAATATTTTTCATCAGTTTGACATTTCACATCATGTCAAATCACCTTAATATTTTAATTTATAGGTGATTTTTTCTTATAACATCAAAATTAATTGTTTAAATATAATCATCTTAGGTGTGTGAACTGTATTTCAGAATTGAAATCGATGTGAGTGCGGAATTGACACCACATGTGGTGGTTTATACACATTTCAAGTTTGTTTGCCTAACACCTCTTACTGTCTACATGTAAAATCAGTTGTTTGAAATCTCTCCATACTATCCTTTTATTTTTTTCTGTTTGCCTACACCTTTCTTCTACCTTTACAGATCGCTGTCATATTCATAGGCACTTTTTCCCTATGCATTGATAGTGTCTAGGTATTGGCAATACAATTTAAAACAATTTGATTATACCTTTACTGATATGTCATGAAGTATGGTTGGTATTTTCTGTAAATGTGTGTTTTATCTATGTTTTGAATGAAGACCGGTTTTATGGTAGAGCCAGATGGTTTAACATATAAAAACCTAAAAGGTGTTAATGGTGTACAATAAACAATATCAAATTATTCTAAATTAACTTTTGTATTAAAACTAAACAGCTAGAGCCGGATTGTTTAAGACTAAAAAAATCTAAAAGGTGTTAATGGTGTACAATAAACAATATCAAATTAATTTTAAATTAATTTTTATATTAAAACCAAACAAAGGGCCGATAGGTATTTCATATATACCGCTCATTTCTATTGAATGAGATCAATATTTTAAATATCTAACTGAACACTATTATATTGAATAGAAATGCCTATATATTTTTCTTTTTTCTTCTTAATTATACTGAACAGATGTTTTTTTTTTTTTTTATTTTTTTTTTTGATATTGCAGATATCTTTGTGTTAATTGTTTGATTGATACCAGTTCTGAAAATATCCATGTACAAAATTGGCATTACAACACATTTTATTTTAGTTGTAACATTTTTATACATATTCTTTATATTTTCAGTAATTTGAGGATTTCATTTTATGATTACAATTACATTAAAATTATTTATCTTATTTATTTTCAGGCTGGGTTACATTAGGATATATCCTCGTAACATAGTCCTGTTATTATCTTTATACAATTACCCTGTGTTTATTTGGTTCTTTAGTAGTTTGGGAAGTAAGTTGACAGTTAATTATGCAATCAGCCATTCTACTGAAGGAGGATATTGTTTAGGTTCTGTCATTGCCTGTAGGGACTTATTTCAGTCCACTCTGGTGTGTCGGTAGGAGGCAAACTTATACAATATAGACCAATATAATGGAATTGGGTTTACTACTGGCATGTTGAGCTAACTTTTTAAATTTGTTCAATTGTCACTGACATTGGATACTCGATTTGTTTGTTATTTTACATATTTTAGGTAAAACCTTTCAGGGTAGACTTAAAGGAAGATTTTAAAAATTCTATGCATTTGGCATCAGATAGACAGACCATTTGAGATTATCCAGCATTGCATACTGTCTGAGCTATTATCCAGCATTGAATTATGTATAAACAATTTTATATATATATATATATTATATACTATATTACAGTATATTAATTATTAAATTATATTAAATATAATATATATTATATATATATAAAAGTTATATAATATATTATATATATATATATACTATTCAAATATATATATATATATATAGTATATAATAAGAATATATTATATATATATTATATCATACTATATATAGTATTATATATATATATGTATATAATATATATATATATACTGTATATATTTATATATTAATATAAATATATATATATTATATATATATATGTATATAAATAATATATATTTTATATACCTAATATATATATATATATTATAAATCGCTTTATATATATATATATATATATAATATAATATAATATAATTACTATATATTATTATAATATATGTTATATATATATATATATATATATATATAATATATATTATATAATATACTTTATATATTATTATATATATATACTAATATATATATATATTATATATTATAATATATATTTATATATATATATATATTATATATATATTATATACATATAATATATATATATAAATAAATATATAATATCAACAAAAGATAAATAGTGTTCAATAAGCACTGATCAAGTTTAGGGGAATAACTCTATCTCCAATAATACTAATTGACCCTAAAAACATATACCCCGACTAGTTAATCATTATCTAAAATACGCAGTAAATACATATAGCTCAATCCCTATTATAATCAATAAAGTTCTTAATGCAATTAACACAAATAAATTAAATAATTACTATTAAAACTAAAAATCCTAAACTGTTATAAAATACACATACAAAAATAAATAATAATTTAATTATATTAATAATAATAGAAATTATATATAATTATTTATATATATATATATTATTAGATATATATATACTATAATAAAATATTATATTATATTATAGATATATATTTTCTCTATATATATATAAATAGTAGAATATTTATTTTTAGATGTAATAATAAAAATTAAATGGAAAAAAATAATAAAAATAAAATTGAAAAATTTAAAAAATTACCTTAAATATAAAATAGTTGAGCTCAGCACTACGAAAGAATATACAATTAAATTTATGAGTAAAAAAAAATTAAATTTCATTAATAAATTTTAAAAGTATGTAATAATAATAAATAAACATAATCATATAATAATAAATAAATAATTAATAATAATAATAATCATATAATAAATTAAACAAATCATAAATAGAATATAATATATAAATGAAATAAATAAATAATCATAGTAAAATAATAAAAAAATTTTTATAGAATTTATAATAAATAAATAGATTCAAGTTTTCTTTTTTATAACTATACATGAAATGATAATAAAATTTTACAGCAAATGAGAAAAGTGTGTCTCACAACATTATCAATAAAGAATAATTTTATGAAACTTGCAAAAAGAAGTAGATCTAAAAAATGAATCAATTTAAATATGAAATTAAAAATCATTAATAATACATAAATTAAATACAATCAATGGTAAAATAATAAAAATAATGAGATAATAATACATATATATATAGGATAAGAAAATAAATATATAAATCATAAAGTTAATTAATAATAATTAACTAATTAACAACAAAAAATAATTATATTAGAGTAAATCGAGTAATCATAGATATATAACAGTAATTAAATAATTAATATATAATATCAATAATACACAAGCCAAATTAATTACATAAAAAAAAGTTATATTATAAATATAAGAAGGGCCTGCGTGGGCTGTATCGTACCCATATTGATCAGTAGTGAAATAGCTAATGAATAATATAATAAATTAAGATAATAACTTATTAAAAGTTTACATGTATTTAACCACATATATTTGTAGAATTTTCATATCTACATTAGATAGACATGGAAAGAGGGATATCAATATAAAAATAGGTTTGCAGTCTAACTGAAATCTTTTAAAGTATGTCCCATTAACTATTTTCCTCCAATCTACATCACTATTTCTCCTTCAGCATTATTTCTTTTACTTGATTCTAATTTTTTATCAATCTATTAATACATCAGAATTCTTTATTCTAACTGTCTAATGGTTCTTATACTTCCCGCCTATCGTTAATACAGTTATACATTAATAGTAATAAATTTACAACTTAATCATTCTTCTAGACGCTTTGATTCACAGATTTTTAGACCTTGGACTACGCTACTATCTAACTTATATAGTGGTCAATAGACCCCGATTAAAGCAAGTCCCATCTTGTCTCTTATTCCTCGTATCAATAAGAACAAATATAAACAGTTTACACAAGCAAAAACATTAAAGTAATTAATAATATATAAAATCATATAGATATAAATAATAATAAATGTCATGCTTAGTTTAAAATAGTAAGCAACTCATAGAATTTTACCCATAGATTGGGAAGAAAGTCAAATACACAATTAATTAAATACTAATAAATTAATTAGATAATTAATATTAATCATATTTTACTAAACCCAAAAAAAATAACACAATAAGACAAAAAAATAAATTCAAAACTTGAATTCAATAATATTAATAATAACTTTAATACAATAAAAACATAATCGCTAAAGTCTAGGCTATGTCAGGCGTTTGAGTCACATGAATCCATACACGCTATGTACAACGATGGGTATGGCAAGGCGTTTAATTCATATGGATGGCGTTTGCTTAAATTTTTTCTTCCAAATAAATATAAGGACTAATTCATCCAAATAAGGTGTTGTTGCATTTAAGGAGTTTTCGTTATATATTATCATATATATATAAATTATAAATTAATATAATAATAAATATTATAATAATCTATTTTCGAAGAAATATATGATAAATGTAAATTAATTCGTAATATAATTATAAATTTAAAATAATAATTAAATATAAATTTTAATAATAATATAATACTATGATCTATATATATAATATATATATATACTAGATAACTATGAAATAATCATAATAATAACCTATTATAATATAACTTTGCCGTACCCAAGCTGTAATCAACTATTTCCCAAGTCGCCACAATACTTAATGAAATATAATGCTATATATAAATTAATAATATAAAATATATAAATATATTATATAAATATATAATATATATAATATAAAATATAAAAATATAAATCAATAATAATTAAATAATATAATAATAATAATAATATAATAATAATAATATAATAATAATAATAATAATATCATAGATAATTAATATATAATAATAATAATATTAATAATTAAATTAATATAAGTATTATATAAGAATAATAATAATCATATAATTAATTAATAAATAATAAATATATATGAATTAATAATTAATAATATAATAATTTTGTTCTAATAATAATAATAATAATCTATAATGTATTATTTTTTTTTACAATCAAATGTAATAAATGAGGGATAATTATTATTAATATTGATATTAATGATATTTAATAAATAATATATAATTAAATAATATATAATTATAATAAATTATATTAATAATTAAATGATAATAATATAATTAATTAAATAATGAATAATCAAATAATAATTAATAAATCAATTAAATCAATAATAAGTTAAATAATTAATGAATAATAAGTAATTATTAATAAAATATATATAATTAATTATAAAATAATAATATATATAATGATGATAAGTAATTTTTGTTTAATTAATAATAATAAGAATGATAAAAACAGAAAAGAAAGAAAAAAAAAAGAAAGCTATGTATAAATATAATTATATTAAATATAGAAATATCTTTCCCATTAATACTAATAATGAGCTCCGTAAAAATAAATTCACTTATTTATTAATAAAAATAATAATAATAATAATAATAATAATAATAATATAAATATAATTAATAATAATAATATCAATATAATAAATGAATATTAATAATAATTTCCCATAATATTAATATATTATTATATATTATTTATATTAAATATATACTATTATATTATGATTATATATTATACTTATATTTATACTATATTAGTATATAAATATATATATATATATATATATATAATATTATATATAATTAATATAGATATATATATAGTTGCTATTGTGTGTGTTTGTGTCGTGTGTGGAATCGAGAAAAGTGTGATGTGTGTGTGTGTGTTCGTGATAAGCCATGAGGGGTAGTGTGCATCGAAGTAATACCTTAATTGTCTGTTATATCTGTGACTATGTTAAACTAAATTTTTTATATACATAATCCAAGGATGCCAGGAAATTAAACATAAAAACGTATATTATATCATATGTCGGGTGGTGGGAAACTCCATATTAAAAGAATAGTCATTTTCTCAAATGATTCCAACTAATCTAAAACCAAGGTCTGTTAACTGCGAGCTATTTTTAAAATAATATTCATATTATAATACTAAAGCTAGGAAGAAGGTAGAAGAAAAGGATAATAAACTAATAGTTTGATACAAAAAAATGTTAAAAAGATTTTAAAAGATGAAAAAAATAAAAAAGGCTAGATAGTACAGCTAATATCAATATCATTCTGTCTAAGAAATAAAGTACTAAGAATACTCTTAATCTTTTCAAACTAAGCATAAATTAATTACTTTTATAGTTGATATACAGATATGAAAATCTATCTTTATGCAGACAACTTATTAATTGATAATCACTACATAGTGTAAAAGAATAGGAAAAAATTATAGTATATAAGATATACTAGTGATTGATCTTTTTTATATCGGCTAGTATATAGTGGCGTCAATAAAATGATAGTTAAGATTGATACAGGGAGTAGGACTTAAATGTTATAGTTCACAGATATTCAATCATTTTATATATTTTACTCTTTTAATAGGACTTTTCTTGTTATACTAGTTATCTAAGTAACTTGCATTTTAAGCAACGACAACAACTCAACCATACATACACCACAACACATAATTATACTAATATTATAATATTATATATTATATTATATATATGTTAATATTATAATATATATTAATATATATATATAATACTATACATATATATATATATATATTATACTATATATTATATTTATTATATATATTAATAATAATATAAATATATATATATATATATATTTTAATATATACTATATTATAATTATATATATAAATATATAATAATCTTATATAATTAAAAATATAATATATATTAATATATATATATTATTATATATATATTTAATAATATATATATATAATATATTTATATATATAGTATAATATATATTAATAATTTATATATTATATTACTAATATAATATTTAATATATATTAATAATTAGATATATATAAATAATAATTATTAATATATAATCTCACCAATCTTTGCATACCTATCGTTTTTTCTGACACTTTTGATCGGGCCGATAGTTGGTAGGGCCTTTAACGTGTTCTTATACTCAGACTAACTATAATTGGAATGGACATGCTTGTCTCTCGGTGACGCTTCGAATCTTCTTGACCGATCATTATTTATGAGTGGAGAGCCATTTAATACGTTGATGGGAATTGAGCAGTGTATCATTCCTATTCGAATCTAAATCTTTCTCTCTCAAATCCTGGTTTCGGGTAGGGGAATTCGCTTGCTTGTTCTCTTAGGCCATTTAAGCTAGAGACTCAGGTGAGCGTATGGGTGGAAAAATTCCTTTCTTCCTATTCACTTCATTTTAAATTTTCATTCTGCCATTTAGACAAAATCGTGTTGCAGGGTACTCTTACGACGAGAAAGCTGGGCTTTCATCAAACGGTAAAAGTGCGCTAACCTCCTTTAGGTATCTATAATACCTACTGACAAATGTTTCTGCCTCTTGCAAAACATCTCTTAACAATTCTGTAATCTGTGCTTTCACCCCCTCTTATTTCGCTTGATGGATTCTGTTGCCTAATTTACTCCAGCTGAAAAGTGCAAATCTCGGCCTCTTATTTTCTCTAACTCAACCGGACTATTCTGTGACATTCTTCAATCCTCATCCTATTCTCTCAGGTGTTCAGTAATATATGCCTTAAATTGCCTTTGATTTA
The DNA here is from genome assembly GCA_015478945.1 of Trachelipus rathkii. NCBI lineage: Eukaryota > Metazoa > Arthropoda > Malacostraca > Isopoda > Trachelipodidae > Trachelipus > Trachelipus rathkii. The sequence goes on from JABUQX010006137.1 coordinate 22,800, forward strand.
CATTCTCGATCGGGTATGCTCTGGGCTCCATGAAATCTACACGTTAGAGAGAGGCGGTGACGTCAAGATGGTCAATATCTCCTCGAAGTTCTTGAGGGAGTGTGCTTCCTGCTTAATTCCCGCCTCCGATTCATCATATAATTCTCTATGTCTAATACTAATACTTTCCATCAGTGTTGGAAGCACCTATATGATCCAACCTATTCCGACAAAAGGAAGCCACTCTGTATATTATTATAACTATCGCCTATAGCTTTTAACTGCTATTCTACTAAGATACTTTGAACACTCTTCGTCAACATCTTTTTAGTGTCAATCTGCGAATTCTATTTCAAACTTCTTTCGATTCGCAGTACGGCTATTCGGCGCTCCCGAGTCTACTGCGATAAGCATTTCCTTATCACTTACTTGTTTATTGGTTTTCGCCTTTAGGAACTTTGGGGAGAATATATATATATATAGTGGCGCTTGACATATCCAAAAGTCACATTATTGAACCATGAGTAAATAGTGCAACGAGCATATCAACTGGCTTCTTCCAAGCTCCCCTCCTTTGGGTTTCCTCCGTATCTCTTTTGCAGAGTTTGTTCCTTCCAAGTAAAAAGATAAGGCTCATAATCGGGCTAGTTGTTGATGTAGGCTGACTATTCTTCATATTTATTATTATCTGTCAATAGTGGTATTTCTCATTCAGATGATATATACTATATATATTTTATACTATAATATATATATAGGTTCTGTTATGTTTTACGATTCTTACTGTTTATTTACTATCTATTTTTATATAACTTAATGATCTTCACACCTGCACATCAAACTATATCCACTCATATGCCGATGTAACATCGATCCATTTCATTTCTTCAACTCATTTCAATATTATGCTCCTTCCTTTTACTTTAGAATTTTGCCCTATCCGTCTATAATCTTTCGATTTTCATATTACGTTCGGCTGATCTGTGTGAATCAAGAATTTCGGTTGGGGTTAGTACTATACTGAACCTTGTGATAATTCATTCTTTAAAAACCTAACTTCTACCATATCTCACCTTTTTACTAAACGACACTTGCCAACCTTTGTATACCTATTATCTCTTCGACGTTCTCTCGTCTCTATCTAGTTGACTCAACTATAACATACTTATGCATTAATTTAAAAATAAACAAAATAATTGTATATCACTTGGACAACCTACACATCACAACGGTTTGAAGGGAGGCTAAAGAAATGGGAGTTCTTTTAAGGACTGATCGAGTAATTTTTTCATCTATTCTCAGTTCTAGCTGCCTAGATATACTAAAGGAGCTCAATCCGCCTTATGTATTGGAAGACTGCTCTTACATATCTGGGGGGGCCTAGCATATTTCAACCTCGAACTTCTTGCGATTAGAGTCCGATAGTCATAAAAGGCCATAAGAAGACTATATAACTGTTCTTAAGTACTTTCCAGTTTCCTTGACCCTGCATCCTATATTTGCGCGCAGGTAAGTGGGTTCTAATACTTTTCTAATATAGGTATTATACGCTCAGTGGCAGGTGAGTGACTCGAAGGGGCTCATTACTCTGAGTCGTACCTCCACTATTTACGTCACCTTTACGATTAAGAACTAGGGTGCTCGTGATGTTCTGAACATTGACGTTTATGTGTTTGATTGTTAGGTTAATCCAGGCATGGTTCGCTGCGGTGCTTACCTTTCTTACCTGATGCCACATGCTTGTTCTTGGTAAATTACTTTCTCCATTCTTCTGCATTCTGTTAATTTTCCTGCTGAAATTTAATTCTCCAACCACTCACCTCTACTTAAGCGGTGGCAGATTGGTGAGCTACGTAGACTAATTTGCGTATTATACTTAGTTGGTTAGACTTCTAGGCGTGTAACACCCCCTCCTTGGGATTAGTGAGCTCGTGATCACCAGTTGATATTTGATTTTTATTGGTTAACACAAATGTCCAATATATTTATTTATAATATTATATTAATATATATTATAATATATTATATTAATATATATATATAATATAATAATATATATCATTATATATATATAATAACATATATATAATATAATAATATAGTTGTCGTTTCCACAAATTAATTTTATTATTTTTGAGTAAATTTACTAACTAACTATAAATAACTTTAATTTTGGAAAGGGTGTAATAGTAATATAACCCCTTTCCGCCTACTTTCACTTA
>JABUQX010006137.1:30000-62727 GCA_015478945.1 Trachelipus rathkii
AGGTCAGTTCAAGAAAAGGTCTGAAATACTTGCGTTAATTCCTCGCTGAAAACCATCTATCAGAGAATTCAGACAGAGAGTGGTAAATCTATTCAAGTCTTTACATATATAAATTTTTTGTTATAATACTTTTTATTAGATACAAAAGCGAATAGCATATTTGTTGAGTCTATTATGAGATATATTTTATAATTGATAATCAGATTTATACATCCATCTAATGATAGTAGTTCCTAGATGCAACATCTCTATAGAACAGAATTCCAAATTCTATCACTAGCTAACTGAGGAACTGTATATTTTTAGACGCACGTCCTAACTCAATTTAGACGACAGGAATCCTCTAAGAGTATAAAGAGTAATAAAATTACAGACTAGCCCCTTATCTGATTAATACACTATGTAAGAATGCCGTTGCCAGAAAAAAAGCGTAACCGCTTAACAAAGATTAATGGTTGAACAATTGTACTAGATACTTAACCTATTTTACTAACTCATTAATCCTCAAAAGAAAACATACTTAATAATTTTGAAGAAAGAAGCAAGAAAAAACATATACATCAACAATAGTTTTAAAATAAATCCAAATCGATACGTAACTCTCGTATTTTATACACATTAATCTCATAATTAAATTTTGTGATAATTATTAGTCTGCAAATATACATTTTTTGAATAATTTCCACTAACGAACTTTAGGGCTTACTCTTTTATCACGTGAAATATCTTAGATAAAATATTCAGTCCTACATTCTCCCATTTTTTTTTTAAAAGAAGAATATTGTTAATACAATAGTCAATAATAAAGTGACGAAAACAGCTGATGAGTAGGCAACTATTAACTCAATCCTTCCTTTATGGACGTCACCACTTCATCTCGTATTTTTATCAATAAATTACTCCTCAAGAAGTGTGATAATATATTTATCATATAAGTACGCCCATGTCGATAGTGGCTTGTATATATGTAATATTAGAACACCTAATTCCAATTATAACAACCGATTTCGCAAACAGAGTTTTTTTTTCTAAAGATTTCTCATAATGTATATGTATTCTCAATAATATAAGTGTCAGAGCTTATTATTCGAAACTCGAAGACTAGATACCATTTTGGCCATACTATGGATATATAAGATATTCAAGTATGAACTTATTCTTTTCACTCACAATAGTCAAAATAATTCACTATTACATCGTTCAAGTGAGTATACATTACTCATTAAATAATGTGTTGTACATATATATATAATAATATATCATTATATATACATTATGTTATATTCTTGCATTTACTCTATGTATGCTAATATTGATGTACTTATATCTTAAGATACGGATCATAATATAGAATCTAATAATTATACTTATATAATTAATTGAATGTTACCCTTATTCATGTCATATCAACTATTTTATTTATATATTACTCACTATATATATTATATCATGATAATATAATTCTTATCTTATATCACAATGTTTGCAAGGGTAGCAGCAAAGAATGTATCAATTAAATCTCAAGGATTATGCTATATAATTTTGAATGATTGTACTAATTCATGTATATATAATTAAATTAATTAATCTTTTTATTATTTTTTATGTAAAATATATGATTTTAAAATATATCTTACTAATTGTACCTGACAATTTTCAATGCCCAACTTGTATATGTATTTGTTCAGAAACGCGTTAATTAATTACGGTAACACAAATCTAAAGTGGCACTTCAATTCAGTATTTTTACCATCATCTGTATGGTTTGAACGTCAGGGGAATATATAACAGTATATATTATATATATCCACACTCAATTGTAACTTTTTAATATATTTAGTTTTCGTACTATGGATGCCAGATATATGCGTAAAATCAAAATAACAATATTTACCTGTTTATAATTTAGTAATATAAAAGGCTTCCCCACTGCATTGTTGAGCATTCTCTCCCGTATCACTTTTTCTCCTTAATCAATATCTCTGGATCTAGCGAGCTTAGATGAACTTGCTTGTCTGCCTCAGATAGAAGATGATAAATTCCCGAATTACCAAGAAATACTCGATAGCTTCTCCAGCAATATGTGAGGTATAATAAGCTTCTGTGGGGATATGCTTTCATTCTAGAGATGTTGCTGCCATGCACGTTGCGCCTTACTTAACACATATCATATTTCTTCAATAATCTCTAGGCTTTTTTATAATCATGTATTTCAACCGTACTTGGATCGGTCTTTTGAAAACTGTTTAATATGAATCTGTATCAGCGAAAGAAAAGAGATTCCGATAGAAATCTTCCAATAAATGGGGAGACACTGTGTGAATGTAATTTTATAATTTATTATGAATAATCCATCATTTTGATTTTATGAATATTTATATATTTTAATTTTAATAGACCCAATTTCTCAGCTTATATATGTAGTTACCTTATTTTAAACGAACAATAATGGAGTAAGATATACAAAGGGACAGTTCCAAATAGTCCAAAAAACTTATTAATTTATTATCTGTCCCCCTTAGTGCACCTATTTTAATATATATTACTACCTTAATCATGTGGCCTAGCCCAAAAATAAGGTTGACTAAGGCAATGCTTTGCTGTATCTTAATGTGATTTGTTTTAAGTATTCTTAAACATTTTTAGGTACACTAACGAAATGTTTAGATTTATATAGTGAACAAAGTTCGTTTACGTGTGGTCTGGTTAAGTGGAGACTTGCGCACCCACTATACTAAATACATTCTTGTGTCACTGGTATGACTAATTTTCCTTAAAATTTACTATATATTCATTTTTTCCTTTTGACTTTCTGCCTTCAAATTATTGAGAAACCAAAATAAGTAAGGTGTGTTGCGAGCGAGACTTAGTCAACTGAATCATTTTGGGCTGACCTAATGGGATGCTCCGGACCCGAGAAATATAGTCGAGTGCAGTGTAGCGCACGTGGATGGCAAGAGAATAGATGACAATCGAGGATAACATAAAAATTAATTTGGTACAAGAAGAGGGAGTTGGACATTGAGTGTTTTTCGTCTACTTGAATTAGATACGTTGAAAACCCCAAATGATTGATACAGGTATATAGAGTTCGAGGTGAAATAGTGGATGTGGGTAGTAGTGATGTTATGTGCTGAGTCGAAAGTTGGATTACGAGTAGCAAGAATGTGAAAGTGATATGAGTAGGAATTTAGACCGGATTTTTGATGTAATGACCCCGAACTTAGTGGAACAGAGCTTATGTGTAGATATTTTTATTGGGTGATGTTTGAGGAGTATAGATTGAGGACTATTTTGGAATAATATAAATAATTGAATGTTTAGTATTGTAGAGTGTAATTTAATAAGTAAGGAGGACTTCCCAGATTGATTGTGATTGTGAGAGCCCCGATCCCTAAATGGTATGGAATTAGGTGATCCTGTAAAAGTGATATATAATGGTTATAACAAGATAACATTATGGAATATAAATATATATATATAGTATTGAAGAAAATAATGAGATATAAAGTAGGTAATAATAGGTGTATAAATTATATTCCGTGTGTAGAATATATGACAGTATGGTGTAAGTATTAATATACCATTTTTTCAACACCAAATAGTATTCATAGTATTACCCTTGCAATTTAAAGTTGTATATAATAGAGATGGTTATTATCCCGAAGCCCTACTGAAAGTATGATGTATTATCTAGAGTTCGGTGGTGGTTGAACGAAGAGAGATGTTTGAAGATGATGTTCGGATGTTAAATTCAACCCCGAGGGGTTTTCATGATAGTGTATATCATTCCTCATTCTGGAATGTGTTTTTATGTTATTGTTACGAGAGTGTAAGTCTATGAGGTGGGGGACTTTGGGGATGGAGAGAAGGAAGGTGATTTTATGGATGGGGAAGTGGGTTGTAAAGGTGAGAAGTTAAGTAAAACCAAAGTTAGACCCCCGATGTTAGTTAATCAGAATATAAGTAAGAGTGATAAAAAGAGCCACGTGACATGCTCGCTGTAAATTTGTTGATACCAATTTAAACATTTCATAGAGAAGTTGTATCTCGTGACCTGAAAAAATTTGGATATCCAAGAGAGGAAAGGCATAAATCGTCTTAATTATGTGATGGCAAAAAATAGGCACGAATTAGATTATTATATTGATGTAAAAGAAGGGAATTATATCAAGAAATAATAGAACATGATGAAATAGTTAGGGAGTTGTGGTGGGTATAGGAATGAAAAAGGTTAATGGCAAAAGCAGGCCAGATAAAAAGAGTAAAAAGGGTGGCCGCTACAAGAAACCGTTTGCCAGCTTAATAATGCTATATATTCAATCATTATATAAAATACCGTGACGCTTACGCTCATTCTACGAAATAGCAGAGTTAAACAAGAGTTTTAGATAAGTGTTAACTACTATACAAAGCATGTACACAAATTTAATCTAATATTTGTTACAAGTATGTGTGTTCTTTTGCCTAGGAATCTTAATAAAAATACGCCACTCGTTTTATTTAAAAAACAGAATAATAAAATAATAAGAGAATATTAAAACATTTATATTGTTCTTTTTAAGCACTTTTTATCATTTATATTAATTATTTGAATTCTGGATTACTTTCAAAAAGAAATAAAAGAAAATATAACTAACTTGGATATTTTGCTCTATCTAAGACAAAGACAAAAATATAAAGATAATAACAATAGAAATAATATCACATTTTTATAAGAAAAATTTAATAAGAAAACACGAAATTGTTGCAATAACTTGTGAATAATGTGAATATAATTTGGTGTTTAAATTTAGAATAGATATAATATAAAATTTTTTAGAATATTATAGTTATAAATATATAATAGGTTATATATAAATGAAATATCCTCAGTAATATGGATAAGAAGCTAGTATATGAGATAGTTAGTAGATATACTTATTACATAAGGGTAAGTTTAGGTAAGCTTTATATATTGAAAGTCCCAGCGTATGGAGAGGTATTAAAGAATTTAGTAAGGTTTAAAGAAGATAATTACCTGTATATTACATAAGAAAATATAATAATATTAATTACTGTATATAATAAAATCTTATATTCACACTAATTAATTATTTGCTATATATATATATATACCTTATAGAGCAGGAGAGAGAGAGCCGGGAGTAGTAAAAAAGTTCTAGGATGAGTTACTGAGCTGCATCCGAAGAAGTAATGATGGTAGCTAGGCAACCACTTTCCCAAAATAAATTCCTTCTCAAAAAATTAACTACTGGATCCTATATATTTAAGTTAAAAAATTCTGAATCCCGATAGAGCGAGATTTTAATATGATGATGCTCTATAAATTTGTAGTGTGTAGATAGTTTTTTAGATTGTGGTGATGGTCCACCATAAATAAAAATATATATAAGAATTATAATATTTATTTGAGAAGGATGAAATATTTATATATATATATATATATATATTAATAGTAGTAAATTTTTACTATGAGAGGAAGGGTAAAGGTGATAATAAATAATGAGGGTAATCATACTATATATGCGCGGAGATATAAATCAATAATAACCCAAAAGTGCGGCATACGGTAGTTATCCTGAATGGAGATGGTAAAAAGTTAGCGCGTATGCTGAGTTATTTTGGCGCCAATCCTAAGTCTGCCCCCATGCCCACTCATCTGGTGTAGTAATTTCTACGCTTATCCCAACTGGAGGCAGAATATACTTAATCGAATAACTACATAAGATGTGGAGTTTACACATGGTGGGAGAGGGTATTAGTCCGAGAAGATTATTGGAGGAGAGCCCTAGTAATAGTTACCTCTATATACAAGGGTAAGGGAGAGAAGGGGAAACATATGAAATGGGAAAATTTGTTTTTTTTTGGTGGTGGGGGCAAAAGGGTACCAGATTATTTTTGGGGCATCAATTGAAGTTTTATTATTTTTTCGGTTTGTTGTGGTTGAAGGGGTAAACACGGAGTAGATATGCTTTGCTTTTATTAGAGAGAGCTCTATTAGAAAGAGCTTAAACGGGTTCCATATCTATGACGGAGAAACCTTGGGAATTACGAAAAGGAAAAAGTGTTCCAATTAAGTTAGAAAGAAGAAATGAGTGCAAAAAGATGACGGTTGTAGGATCAAAATTTTTTTACCCCATGAAAAACAAAAAAGAAGAAGAAGAAGAAGAAGGGGTGAGAAAATGGAAGAAAGAAGGAGAAAAGGAAGAGAGAATAGTAAGTTGAAGCAATTAGTGATAGATAGAAGTAATGAAGAATAGTGTGCCCAGACAACCCGAAAGTGTGGAAAAAGTAAAGAGAAAGGTACAAAACGACTATTACAAATTCAAAGAGCAGACACCTAACTTAAGACAGACAAACAAAGCAACTAACAACGAACAGTAAAATTTCGCTAAAGTAAATGAAAATGGGTGAAAATTATGGGTAGGAATGTCCTGGCAAAAAAGGTAAAAAAAAATTTAAAAAGATGTTTCAAGGATATGTCGTGAATAACATTATGTAAATAACTGCTTTAAAGAAAAAAAATATTGACACACAAATAAGGCGTGTGAAAATCTTCCAAGAGTATCTCTATAAATAGTTAACTGAGGTTTGTGTCTAAAGGATGGATCGAATAGATATGCTGACATTATGATAGAGGAATCTCGAAAATGGTAACAATAAATAATATTATTGTTGTGATTGAAAATGTCATTTGTTGTTGAATCTAAAGATTGTATTAAAACATATCTTAAGGCCTTGTTGAGGTGAAAATGAATGTGCGAGTGTTCTTGATAAGGATGTTGGGGTCTATATGTAGGTGCAATAATAGTGTTGAAAGGTATAAGAGGGAACTAGGTGAGAAAGGTAAGTATTAAATAGGTGGAGATAATGGAATAGAAGTACAGTGTGGAAGTTGCCCCTTTGAGCTTTAATTGTATTAAATGAGATGGATATGAATTTTATGATTTTGTTGATGTGTGATAATATCCTGAAAGAGTAAGGTTTATTGTGATAATAGAGGTAATTTGGCGAGGGTTTGTACAGTGAGTGTGGTGATAGTTAGTAAAAAGATATGGGATTGAAAAGTAATAATTGATATTTAGATTACAGATAAGCTAGATATTGGTAGTATGATATATCTGAGTAATTAGAGTCACGTCATATAAATGTGAAAATCATGTTTAGATATAGTGGTGAGAAGTAAACCTTGAAACAATGATTATATTCATGTGAAGTTTAAATAATATATAATTTATATATGTAAAATTTGAAAATAGGTAAACAAGTATATGTAATTGATACTATAACCCATACTCATGAAGTATATATTGATTAAAGTTGGAAAAGTTTAATATAGTGGTAATGTATTAAAGAAAGGTGGTGAAATTTCAACTAATAAATCCCTATATTGTAATATATCACTATATATATATATTATACTATATATATAATATATATAGTTATATATATATATAAATATATTAATAAATATATATAATATCATGATATTCCGGTTAGGATGCTGAATATTAGACGAAAAATTTATTTAATGAACTGATGATGAATTTTTGAGAATACTAGAAGAGTTAGGATTCGCAAAGATAGATAGATAGCATATAGGATAGATAGATTAGATAGATAAAGAGTAGATAGATAGATAGATAGAATAGATAGATAGATAGAATTAGAAATGTAAAGTTAGATGATAGTATAGATAGTTAGATAAGATAGATAGATAGAGGGATATGGATGATATAGATAGATACGATGAGATAGATAGCATAGATTTAGATATAAAGAATAGATAGATAGATAGATAGAGGTGAAAAGTATTATAGATGATGCATGGTGAGGGATAGATTATGATAGTATAATAATATACCTTAGATCATAATTATAATATATAATACTAGGTACATATACTGACCCAGTACCTACTCAACCTTAGGAGTCCATCTATAATACCATACAACCAAAACCACAAAATATATAATTATTTAGAGATAGTGAGAAAGAGAGAGTATTTGAAGAGGAGAGACGAAAGAGAAGAGACGAGATTAGAGAGAGGAGGACGAGAGAGAGATCGAGAGAGAGTCCAGAAATAAAAAACGTAGTATCTAATTAATGATGTTTCATACTTATGTCGAATAATATAAAATCTTCAATTAAATTAGAAAATTAACGGGGAAAAAAATCCCTGATCAGAAAAAAAAAATGCTTTTTTTACACAAAATGTTCATTGGAAAAGTGGTATAATTTTTTTATTTTTCTTGCTCACATAATTTTTAAAATATTTTTTCCGAAACTCCGTTCTCCGAGGCATCCGATCTTTACCAAAAGATAATTCTTTGACGGTTCCACGGCTCCGACTACAAGCTCCGCAGACCATAAATTTGGAATGAAATAATATTTGCAGGGAAGTTAAATAATATCAATAAAGATCCATCATTGTACTTTTTTTATTTGCTGATTGAGTAACAATATGTAACAATACAATATGTAGTGTTTAATGGTCATAAATCATCATGCAAGCTTGTAAATGTTGGTGTTTCCTTTGCTTCCGTATTGAACACACTTCTTTTAATAAATGAATTGGATGAGAAAATAAGAGAAAATTTCTAAGTTTTTTGATGATGCTAATGGCTACATTGGTTGGAAATCTTGAGAGTGGTATTAAAGTTCAGTATGGTTTAGATAAACATTTTGGTTCTGGTTTACAATTGTAAACGAATTTCAATAGCATAATATTGCATGGTAACCTACTTCACATGAACAACTCGAATAAGAATTTTGTTTACGACAAATAGAAAATGACTGGAGTACGTTGACAAGGACAGTGATTTATGTGTTATATTGCAATTTAAAAGCGTCAGAGAAATGTTTATAACTTAGAAATATAGCTAACAAAGTCTAATGAATTATAAGATATTGTTGTTTTATGAGAGTAAAGAGGTACTGAACAAGTCTAATAATAATCATATTATATCGCTAATGGAATGAATACCTAACATAAAAAAGGACACCGATATAGGAAGACTAACATATTTAAGATATGAAGTGATGATAAGATACTCTTATCTTAATAAGCTTATCTTTTATTTAATGATCGAATATAGTTATATGTAAACGAGATGAACATACTAATAATGGAAACTGTAATAATTAATATATTAATTAATAGATATGTAATAATAATACATTACTAGGTAACAATAAATAATAATATAATACCATCAATAGTTCAAGTGAAGTGTATAAGATGAATTAGGTTAAAAGTTGCAACATCAAGGAAAATCTATATATTATATATTTCATGCTTAGACAATAACATAGATAAGAATACCGGGTCGAATATTGTAGTAGGTTATGAGTCAGAAGTAATACATAATAAATGACGATTAAGGTAGGAGTCATTATAAACTATATATACAGACATACTGAGTAGAAGTAGAAGTCCAAAATTAAAATAATTTGAGATTCTAATTATAAGATGTAGAAGTGTTATTATGACTATAATAATAGTGACATAATATAAGTAATATTAATTAATAATAACAGATAAAATAAAATAATTAACTATAATAATAAAGATTGATAATAATACCATAAAGAAAATACCTAAAAGATTATAATAAATACAATAAATTATTAATAAGAATAATATAATTATATAAAATTAATGAATAAATGAACGTGTAATAAAAATTGAGATGTAGCTCGAGTGTCGTGGAATAGTTGCATATAATGAATTTGGTGTAATTGATAGATAGATGTGTTTATAGAATGTTAGAGGTGATTGAATTAGATTGATATGTATGATGTAGTGTGTATTGTAGTATTGATGTGTGTGTGTTCGAATGTGATAATATATGATAGATTGGATAGTAGTATAGATGATAGTGATTGATTATGGTAAATGTAGGTGTGTTGATGTAGTGAATAGCTGATGATGTTGTGTTAGTTGTATGATGGTCGTGTAGATGAAGTATCCAGATATTGAATTTCTCAATGTAAGATAGGTGTGCACTATAGTTCGCTAATAGAGCTCTTGTGTATCTCAGCTTGCTAAATTTTATAATTCGCGTTTTACTTCTGCACGCTCTTTGTTCGCTACATCTCAGATCTTCATATTCCCTTCCTCATCTGAAGGTGCCTCAATGGATGCTTTCTCAAGATACGTCGATCTTAATATTTGGTTTTGATATGCACGTATAGGCTGTGATTGTTGTTTTGCTGGTGTGTGTTAGCTTGTTTGTGTTTGCTGTTGTTGCTGTTTGTATGTTGTAGATTGTACATATTATTTTGGTCAAGTTTTAGATTAGATCTTTACAAGTTTACTAATTATGATGTTATGTTAGTTTCTCTCCTCAATTTAGCCAAATTTTAGCATTTAAAGAGATAGGACTATCTCTGTTATTTGTTGATACTATTGTTGCTTATGTAGTTGTTGTTTGTGCTTGACTATGATTGTTTAGTCATGTATTGATTGTTAATGGCTTTGGTTGAATGCTTGGATAGTGATTTTTTGTACTTAGTGCTATTTTGATGATAGCATATGAATATGAGTAACAGTATAAAAGATGTAAGAGAAGAAATGGAATGGAACGATAAAAATACTTTCGTATATACTTGTTAGATTTAAATAAACATTAATAAAAATGTGAGTTATAATTATTGATAATTTGTAATCTTTTGATTAAGTGCTGAAGATACATTCACACAATATATATTATATTAATATATATATATAATATTTTAGTATATATTAATAATATATTATAATTTAATATATATATTATATATATATATTATCTTATATATATATATATATATATATATCTATATATATATTATATATATTAATATTATTTTCGATTATGTAAGATATATATACCATATTTTTTTCGATTATGTAAGCATAAATTTAAAAGGTGTAATAACATATAGGCGCTACGAGCAATTATATTTCGATTAATGTAAGCATAAATTTCCGTTTTCTCTATATTATATGTTAATGCTTATCCATTAATATATATATGATATTATAATATTATATATATATTATATATTTAATATTATATATCTATATTATTATATATATATATATATACTATATATATTTATATAATATCTAATATATATATTATATATATATATATATATTTATTTAATAATAATTAAAGCTTATTTCATTTATATGACTAAAAAAGATACTGAGTGAACCTCAGTTCTAATTAATCACCTCATCAGGCTCAATAAATAGTATTAATAAGTATTATTTCAGGTCACTTATGCAGAAATATATATAATGATGATATAAGTCTTTTTATTTATATCCCATTTTAATATTGAGTTCTACGGTTATAATTATATAATTACATATTAATTAATTGATCGTGGAAGTCGAATATTATAATTGACTCAGTTCGCTAATGTCATATTTTTATTCGTATTTTAAATTATACTCTCACATTAAATGTTGTGTCTGAATACATATTACTAGTTATAGATGTGAATTGATTTATGTGTAAGGGTTGTTCTGTGTAGAGCCCCTGTGTTTGGTTGAGATATATATCTGGTGTGTTCTGAGCTACGTCAAGTGTGTGGTATATGATCAACTGTCTTCGGGATATACCGTAATAAGATTTCTATCTGTAAAATCACATGAACACGATGTTGCAGATATCCGTATAGTTTCTCAGAATTGTTATTCACCTTATTATTCAAGGTGGGGAAACTAGATGTTATACTGGGTGGGATGGAGGTATAGGTAGGAAGATGATATTAACTATATCTGACTTCGCACTGTATCATATATAAATGCGAAGAATATAAGGATTGCGCACAGAACAGATCTTACTTCAATAGATCGTAATAAAGACAGTGTGGGGATGCGTGAGTGTCAAGAAGTGGACCATATGGCTCGCGCAGGTCGAAGGTGGGGAATATAATGCGGTGTGGCTACAGCTAGTCGTAGAATAGGCTGCGGTGGGACAAGTGGCAGGCCTGTGTGTGCATATTAACTCGTGTTGTTTGTTATCTGTGCAGACTTCAGTTATATGTGTTAATATGTGTAGTATATTTGCTGTAGGCGGTGATGGGGAGAGCAGAAGGTGAGGTGATGGCATCTGTGAGTTGGCAAACACACGTATTAATAGTGAGGCGAGGTGAGCGACAGGATGACGAGTGAACATATGCGCGTACTAATCTGCAATAGATAATAGAATTTTTTCATTTCCTGATGTGCAAATGCGAGTAAAAAGGATAGAGATGGGGGGACAGATATATAGTGGCGAGTGTAGGAGAGGCTTAAAGTGTGTTTCATGTTGACTGTGTGATAGAATGTAGTGGCTTAAAATTTAGTCAGTATGTAACTCTGTTGTAATAGTCTTGATCTCTCGTACTGGACGTACATCTTCAACTAACTCGTACGAAATCGTCAGTACACGATCCAGTGTTACACAATACTGACAGTATATGTAAGAGTAAGGGTGAGATAGAGGTCGGAGATATTATGAATAAGTAGATTGATGTGACAATTTAGCAACATGTTATGCTGAAGCACATCACATTTTGCAATGTTATGCTCATCTCTCTTAGAATACTAGCGAGCAGTAAGACGCTAGCGCTGAGATCTTCGGTTCGTTTATCTCACCACGTATCTTAACGGTCAACAGAATTTGCAAAAATATGTCTTTTAAGTTCTTGAATATCTTTTCCATCAGAACCTTTTATCAAAATGGTGCACTCAATCTCTGCAATGTTGCGTGCTCTATCTGGTCTCTATCTCACATGCTTATTATAGTTTTTGGGTGGAATGTTGCTCGCTATAGCTGTAAGGGTTGTCGTCTCATATGATTTAGAGGTGTGATAGTGTTTCGATGGGAGAGTAGATTAGAGATCTAGCTCAGCTACTTTATCTCATAATTCATGTATCGTATGATGTGATATTTATATCCCGCTACTCGCATGAACTCTACGATGTCGGGTACTGCGCACGCTTAGCTAAATTGCGCAAGTCTTTTTTGCATTTGCACACAGAAGGAAATTTTGTGGTCACAAATTATTCTCTTAGCATTACTCTTTACTCAATTTTAGACTGCTGTGATCATAAAAAATTATCTTAGTTGAGTTTGTTGTCATTCGCCCTAAGCCCGCTGTGTGTATTATTCTCTTCTTGGCTCCGTCTCTATGACTTACATATCAATATAAATATTTTATTCATTATCACATCGAATACGTGCAAAGCAGGCTTAGACAGATTTCTCATCGGCGCTCGCGACCTAGCCTGTGTGTGTACTGCTCCAGGCTTACTCGATCTCTGATGCGATCGTATTAGTCTTCTTGAACGCATCTATTGCAAGAAGGTTGTTTTAGTGGCAGGAAAGCTGATACAGACATGCGCTTCAATAAGTTTTTAAAACCTGTTATCTTATCACAGTAACAATTTTAATATATAGGTTTAATTTTTAATAACTATGTGGATAATAATTCAAATCAATAAAAGTTTATATCTCCGAAGCATGATCTAACAACAGTTCATGTGTTTTTTTCTGCAAAACAAATATGTTCAAAAACTTTCTCAAGGGTGTAAAAATCATATATTCAACTACGTATCTTAGTAGCACTTTTAATAATATATATTACTATATATATATATTAGTGTATAATATTTATATATATATATAATATTATTATATATATTAGTATATATATAGATTACCCGCATCTATAGGCCTTTCGCGCTCTCCGTGCCCGCTTACTCACTCGCCTTCGTCCACCTAGCCTCTGCCTTTGCCGCCATACCATAGCCCGTTTTTTTGGTTATATATATATACCGTATACGTTTTTCGTTCGCATTGTCATTGAGGAGATGGGGTTTTTACTCCTCCTTATTATACATATATATTATATTATTTATATATACCTACTCTCTTAGTTCCCCACCTTGTGATTATATTATAAAATTGGAACTAGGATATATGAGACTCTCGTAAATCCTGTTCTTTATTTCGGCTGCTTCATTTAATAGGATGGTCACGTACTAGGACTAACGTTTACTCATAGACTTTAACTGGTAACTCGTCTTATAGCCTAAGCGCCTTTAGACTTCTTTCAAATTCATCTTATATATTGAAATGGAGTTCAAATAATGTGTATTAACAATACGATTAAAATGATTCTACCAAGTGTACTATTATTTTTTCGACTTATCACGATATATTATTAAGTTATATAATTAACCGTTGAACTTCAAAAGGGTTTAAAATAGCTTATATTCCTTTTTCTTTCAAGCTGATTCAACTTTTTAATCTTCTGCCTGAGGGCTTAATATATAAAAGACAAGACCGAGCTTTCACTTGTCAAAATAATGAAAAAGCTTTTATTATTAATATCATATATATATATATATATTATATAATATATTTTATTATATTAATTTATATATTATATATTCATTATTATATATATTATAATATATATATATAAAATAATATATTTATTTTATATATATATATATAGATTAATATATATATTATATATACTATATATATATTATATAGTATATTATTTATATATATATATATATATTATATATATCATATATTATATATATATTAATATATATATATATTATACTAGCCTATATTTTATCTATAATTATATATATTTATATATATATATCTACTATATATCATATTATATATATATATATATTATTATTAACTTATTATTATTTATACTTATTATTATGTAATAAGGAACGAGGGTTTCATCGAGTTGGTGTAATAAAGGAATAATATTTGAAGAGGATATTTAACCCCGGATAACTCTCTTAGGAGTAGTGATGCTATATTTTATTTATTTTTATTATTATTTATTATTTTTTATAGATCTATTTTAGTTTTATTACTTTTTATTTATTATTATTTATTATATTTATATTATATTATATATTTTTTAATATTGGTTTTTATTTATATTTTATTAAAAACTTTATTTTTACCTTAAGATTAAAAATGCTTAGGAGGTATTTAATAATGTTTCCTTTAATAGTTTTAGATTAAAATTAATTTTTTATATATTTTTATTTGCATTTTCTTTTATATTTTAATATCTAGTGTTGTTGTCTTGCCTCATTATCTTTTTAATAATTCCATCATTAAGGTACGAAGTGTTTTTTTTTTTCGTTTCATTATGTGCGCTTTTATTTTTCATATTTCTTTCTTTCTTTGTTTTATTTCAATTCTTTTTCTTTTTTCTTATCTTGTCATTTTCTGTGCTATTCAATTTCATATAATTGTAACAGATATGGGATATGCAGTAAGAAATTACTCAACTATTAAATTTCCAAATTTTCTACTCAATCAGTCGTTAATATTTATATAACAGTTGCTCACTTATATATAAATCTTATACATTACATAATCTATATTCTAGCTGTAGAATCATAATCGACACAACAACCCACAGTCACCGCCACGACCGCAAGCAGAAACCAGCAACAGTCATTAAAAGGCATTAACAACAACAGCAACAACACGCTATTATTTTAATTGACTCTTAATACTTATATGACATATCTATACAGCATAATCAGCATGTAACAATTCACGACATTATAATCAGTCAATCATACATATTACATAGCTCACTTAGGCATTATATATAATGAATCATAATAAGATATACAGTCATATTTGATAGCTATACTAAGCGATACTTTATATATAGATACTATGATAGATGATTGATATCTCAGATGATGTCACTATAAATGGTATTATATTATTATTTTATTATTATATTGTCTCATCTGAATTGTCAGTGCAGTGCGTCCAGATATTTGACATTATTTAAATATTTATTTAATTTCAGCCTTTCAACAATTAACATTCAACCATTCAACCATTTTACTTTTTAACCACTCAACTATTCAGCTTTTTAATCATTCGACCTCATCACACTATCTAATCACCATCACACAATACTACTCACATATTATCATCATTACACATCTATTATTATTATTATTAATTATCTCTCATTATACCACTTCACTCTCAAACTCTCAACTCACATCATTCACATCTACATACAACTTACATCACATCTCACAATCTCTATACATCATCACATCTCAACTATCCTACTACTCTTCATCTACATATACACAGACTCTTACACTATCCAAACTCATATTATTATCTACTACTCTATTTTATTATTACTGTACATTTTTATATAATTTATATTATTTTTTATTTTATTTATTATAATATTTATTTTATTTAATAAATTTATTATATTTATTTTATATATATTAATTTTATTTATATATTTATATTACTTTTATGTTATTTAATTAATTTTATATT
This sequence comes from Trachelipus rathkii, assembly GCA_015478945.1. Lineage (NCBI taxonomy): Eukaryota > Metazoa > Arthropoda > Malacostraca > Isopoda > Trachelipodidae > Trachelipus > Trachelipus rathkii. The sequence continues at coordinate 46,365 of JABUQX010006137.1, forward strand.
TTGATATATAGTATGAAAACGCTACGATCTGTAATATTAGAATCTCTAATATTTATTTATTATTTTTACACTTTATCTGATCATGACATGTATTAGTATAAAATAACCTATATCGATTCTTGCTTTACTCTGTGATATTGGCCGTATGTTATAACCCTAATCTTCAATATCTCACGTCATCCTATTATTGGTTTTGGTATCGTGATTATAACTAATGGGCGCTTGTGATTGGCGGACGTCAAAGCCTCTTTATTCTATATTACTTTTCTTATTAAGTCTCATTATTATTCCTACTATTGTTATTTTAGCCATTATATATATATTTCGTTTTCCCTTGTGAGTTCTAATATCTTACTCGTTTCATAACTAAATAATTGTCGATTATATGACTGTTCGAGCTGTGAAGAGAAGTTTCTCATATCTTTCTTCTTAAAGTGTTCCGACTCTTCAGAAAGAACACATATGATTTACGTCTTAATATGAAGTTATATTTCTTATCTATCCTGTATCTATCTATGACATGCATTTCATGTGGGAAAGTTAAGATTTACCGGTTTGTTGGAGTTGGGGGGCATTCCTTATTATTAATAAGAAACTTATTCTCGGGATAGAAACTGAATCTTAATGTGTTGTTAGTAATATTTCATCTATTACAATTTACGGGACACAATTCGGCGTGTAAGTTTATCATGAGTTCCTGGATGTATTATCTTGTTATTTTGTACAATCACAATCGAGTCTGGCTCTTATGATACTTATACCTAATTTGTGGATTGGGTAATATCATACTCGATAAAACAGTTTTATTAGCAGAGAGAGGATCAGTAGGATATTTAAACATTTCTCTTCATAAATGTCTCGAAACATCAACTAAGTGGGCTGTTGGGCAAGTTTAGATCTATATGGTGACAGGATGCGGTGGTAGGGGGTGGGTTTTTATGTAATCACATTCTCTGACCGTACTTTCACTTGGATTTCTTACATCTTGTGATAGTCAGCAAAGCCGGGAACATGTTAATGTGAAAATTTCTTCTCTGAAAACATCAACCAATGGAGAGAGAGGTGGAGGGAGAAGGAGATACTTCAGCCTGCTGTTTCCAAAATTCTTGAGTAAATGTTGAATCATGTGATATCTTACGCTTGGAAATGCTTTTACTCTGAACAAGACTAGTTCCTTTCTATCAGCCTACTCAAATTTCCCGCATATTCGTGTTCTGTCCATGTTATTACAAGAGAGCATATAATGTTAGTAAGCTGCATTTTTTCCTTATGCTACTCCTATATGAGACTCTGGCGATAACTTGTTTTTTTGATGCTAGTTTTAATATCACTCATTAGTGCGATTCATAAGTTAGTCTCGTTCATGCCCAGAGACTCTGATTAGTGCGTTTACATATTTTAACACACGTAATTTCATACCGAGACTGCAATGTAAACACGCTCCGCTAGTTGTTTGTACTATAGATGATAATTTACTATACCAGGTGCAAGATTCAGGTCTCGCATCGGGTTTTCTTTTATATAAGATTGTCAGCTCACATGTCCATGCGTTATCCTAAATCTTTCACCACTAGAATTGAAATGTCTCTGTACAGAGGTATTCATCACATGCTACATCATCGTCCCATCACATTCGTCCATTGGTCAATCATCGCCCTCGTCATATTCATTTTCACTAAATCATATTTTTCTATCGTGGTTTCAGCATCAAGTGCACGGATCAACCATGATTTCGTATCTTCTTTTTCTTTCTCGGACACGCGGTAGAGACTGGCAATGATGAATCGAACGGCAAGATATTGTCATGCATCTGTACGATATGAAGAAACTCTTACACTCACAGCTTCGACAGCTCAATAGTGTAATGATACAAGTTATGTCAATCAGAGATTAAGACTTCACTATCACGTGGAACGTATACTAATCATTCATACGCAGGGAACAATGATTTAATCGAGGGTAATAAGAGATAAGGCCTCACGCGGAATTCATACAGGCGCATTTATTAATCTCATCGACCAACATCGTGGAGGTTGAATTGAGAATAGGTGTCTTTACATAGAGCCAAATCTCCAAGTAATCAGAAGTAAGGTTTCTTTTAGATATCTGCCTGGCTTAGACGTCCAATATACTATAATTATCTATACGCATTATACTACTTACGAGTAGCGTTTCAAACTTCAAGGGTTGTTCTCACATCTTATTTTGAATCTGATTTAATTGTGTGAAAGAAAATAAATTAGACCAGATCAAAAGACTAATATAAAAACCCAGCTCAAAGAGAATAAATAAGTACTATATTAATAATAATAAAAAGGATGACGTAATCAATAAGTGTGATGTGTGCTCGTGTGGTGTGTGTCGTAGATGTAGTGTGTAGTGTGTGTGTGATGTGTGCTCGCTGTGTGTTTGTTTGTGTGATATGTGTGTCGTGTGTGTGTTGGTGTTGTGTGATGGTAGTAGTAGTGTGTGTATAGTATTCGTGTGTGTTTGTGTGTGTCGTAGTGTGGTTGATGTGTGTGTGGCTGAGTGAATGTAAGCTATCTATAAATGATAAGTGTGTGTGTGTGTGGTAGTGTGGTGTTGCGTGTGTTTAAGGCAATATTGCAATACAGACTTGCCTTCGATGCTATTCGACTGCACAGCTAATTGTCTTTGTGACTGCATTCTGATTTTCAAATTTCTCGCATTCATAAGACTTTTTGGGGTGACTAGTTGCTTTCATTGCTGTTCTTTATATAGTCTTGTAGAGGGCTGTGTATTGGGGTGTTAAGGCTTGGGAGTTGTATGCTAGCTTTGTTGTTGCTGTTGTTGCTCTTTTGTTGTTGTATGTACCCACGAATGTGCTTGGGTTGCTAATAAATAAAGACTAATGTCTGTTAGCTTGTTGTTGTAATCCTTGTCCTATATATAGACTGTTGTCTAGTTAATCTGCTAGGTGTGGGTCGTGGCGGTGACTTAGTTGTTGTTTGTTGTTAAGTAGATTGTATTGTCATTCAAGCTTGTGTATGTGTGGTGATAGTTTGTTGTGTCAGCGATGTTAGTCTCGATAAAGTTGTTGTTACATAATGAATTTTAAACCTTTGCTGCCCACGCCATTAGACTGTCAGATAGATTCATGGACTTGTAAATGGGTCTAAGAATAGAAGTAAGAAAAGAATGAAAGAAGAAGAAAGATAAGAATAATGGAAAATGGAACGGAACACAGCATATACTCCGTTACGTGTACATTATTGTAGGATTAGAGACATAATAAAAATAAATTATCATGATTATAATTAATATAAATATAAATAATGGATATTTAAATAAATAATAAAGAAAATAAACAAACCCTCTAATGAAGCAATTTCTGAAATTTTCTATTTTTGAATATAAAATTGAAATGTATATAGGTTTAACATAATAAATCCCTAATATTTCAATAATATCAAAAATATAGTTTAGGCAATTTACCTTTTCTAATAATCACTCTAGCCTAAATAATACTATTATAATATAATACCTAAACTATTAATTATATATATAATTATAAATCAAACATAAAAATTTGTACTCTTTACAAATACTATATACATAAGATAGATAGATAAATTATCGAATTAAAACTTATAAAGTAAATAGGAATAGATCTTATCATAATACTCAAGAGATACATAGTTAGGAGAGATAATATAATACTATTATATATCTAATATCAGAATGTTACAAAATATAACCTTATTATACCTAATACCTAATAAAGTTATATTTAATATAGTATAACATATATATACCACCTTAATATAATACATATAAACTTATTACAAATATAGTACCATCTTCAATGTCAATAGTAATGAGTGAATATATACCTTATATTCAAACTTCACAACAAGTTTAATATATAACTCTACTTTTAATTAATATAAATCTTAAGTATGCTCAAAAATTACAAATTTTAAAATCTACATAAAACCCAGAAAATCAGTAATCTATTTGCAAAAATTTTTAAAGCTTATATTGTGTAGATCAAGAGAATCGTTACTTGCTTTATTAACTAATATCTACTCCAGAGCAAAGATTAAAAGTTATCGAAGAAAACGCTTCGAGATAAAAGGTTAAGCTTATAGTCTTTAGAGATATCGCGGGTCTAATATACAACTATAGCTATTATTCCTGTGTGAAGTCGAAATACAAAGCTCACGGGAATCATATTTATTCGTATTTTTAATACACATTGTTGACTCACATTTTCACTATATAACTCGATAGTATGTGTGCAAACGAAGGTCTGAAGGCTCGCTTGTGACGTTTTAAGTATCGATACATCTCCCCCATGTGTGACACAGAGTTTCAAGAGTAGCAAATTACTTTTCAGAAAGCAGCTCGCAGCGAGAGGCGATTCGGAGTCAACTACTGTCAATTTTTATATATATTCAACCAAGCGCTGGGACACAGGGTCTAAGAAGAGAGGGGGGGAGTAAGGAGGAGTAACAACATATGCTCCATCACAATGAAAATGCGCAACTCGAAAGATCTCGATAACGAGTATAAGCAAACTGAGGGAGTGGGCAATGGCAGGAGGCGGTGGCGGAGGCTCGGAAATAGCGGGCAACGGTGCTTGCGATTAGGACATGCGGGCCCAGATCGGAGGACGGCGGAGAAAAACGGGCGCGCGCGTGAAACGATAAGTGTTTGTGTGTGCAGCGGTCGACGAGAGAAGAGAGAGAGACGTAGGCCTTGATTGTCTGTTGTAAGCAAGTAAGGGGGATTAGGCGGCATGAATATCACAAACTAGAGGTAGGGGTAACAGGATGTGTGGGGAGAATAAAAATATATGGAGGAGATAAGCGAGCGTACACCGTGTGTAATGGATGAATGTAGTAGTGTGTGTAATCACAATCTTCGTGTAATGTTGAATGACTCGGTCACTCAACATGAGCACTTTTTCGATATGTGCGAACAACTGCTCGAAAGTGGCGACATAACATTTATTTCGAAATAATTGGTGTTCACACAGGGCATATACCGGTAAAAATAATAATAATAAATACATAAATACATAGGTATAAAATAATGTTACTAACATAAAATAAATTATGTACAATATAAATAATAATCAATCATATGGACGTAGGCTTAAACTCAACTGGAACTGCAACATCTGAAGGTGGTGACTCAAATGCTTCCTTGGATTGGTCCAAAGATTCCAAATTTTGCACTGGCAAATCTCAAAGGGTGGCAACTAAGTTTGCCGAAAGTGTCTCTAGGTCTCGTACTGGGTAAGTTTATCTACCAAGTCACTTCACTATATTGGGTAGTAATTTTGGAAGGTTTGTTATCGTTCACTAAGTTTGTTTCATTGTGTGTAAGTTATTGTGGCATTTCTTATGATAAGCTTATAATAAGTGTTCTGCGGAGGCAGATTTATAGATTACCATCTACATTAAATTTTTAGTATTCTGTTTCATGTTATGAGAATATAGTGGTAAGGGACTAGGCGCAACTAAATATTAAATCTGCGCATCAAGTCTTTTTTTTAGCATTTTGCATCACAAGAAATAGAAAAATTTGTCTATGTCATCATTCAAACGCTGCTGCTGTTGAATAGTATAGTCTGTTCGTAGTATATATAGTATAAAAATTATTACCCTATGTTTTTAATTCGCTCACTAGTAGCGTGATAAATATTAGTAATAATAATAATCTTTCTTAAAATTAAATATAATTATTAGAATTTAATAACAAAATAGGTAAGCAATAAGGGTTGTCTATAGAAATTAATGCAATGACGTGTCGGATTCTTTCTGCCATTTCAAATTATTACTATCAATCTCATTAGATAAGGGAGAAGTGGGTCACTGATTAGTATCTCGTAAATTCTGTGTCGCTTCTATCTAAGAAGAGTTTGTTTTAAGATGCCACCAGAACAAGGATATAATTGGTAAATGTGTTATAGTTTTAAACGCGTTTGTTAACTATCAAGTAAATTTATAAATTATATAAGTCAAAAACGTGATTTCATATATACTTTTAATAACTTGTGCAATTAAAATTGCAAAGTGCAGAAATAAAATGTGTTTATATCTCCGAGCATGATCTAACAACAGTGACGTGAAACTCAAATAATGGGTTCACCAAAGCTTCTTGCAAGAGGGTGTATAAATAATCAATAATATTTCAACTCAAGTAAGTATGTAGAAACTTAACTAATAATATAATATCATATTTACTACCTTATATATATTAATAAAGGAAGGTTATAATCACCTATACAGTAGATCAAAGTAGTAATATAAATAACTATCCCTTTTATAATAGATAGTCTAAGGTATTATAAAGTTAAATCACATATCTTAATGATATAGTATAATTTATATAGATTTTAAGTATGTATAATATTTATTATATTATTATAAAAAGAAGTATATCATTTTTTAATGATTCAGAAATAAATAATAGATCTAATACTCTATACTCATATAATATATAATATATTATATATACTATATAATAGTATATAATATAATATATAATAGTGTAATATTACACCAAAACTTAATTTACTAACTATTATTATTCATAGCTATTCTATTAAGTATCAATATAATAAACTTACTAATTTATTACTACATCAAAAATATTTTATAATATTATCATACATTACCATAATATATATTATGTATAAGGCAACATAATATATGGGTATATATATAAAGTATTTATTCGTAATCTATATATATAAATATCTTTATTATATTATTTACGGTGTTAGGAGAATATGAGATTATATAAATAGTATATATATGCATTGTAGCTTTAAGAAAAAGAATGAAGTGGAAACATAGTGATTTTGATTTTAGGATAAATTGCATAAGTGAATATATATAATTTCATATAAGATATTCAATTTTATACAGTAGTAGCTAATCTCTCATTCGATAGTAACTAATTATAGTATTATTTTAACCTCCAATAAAAACTATAGTTACCGGTGATACGTATATATACATCCTTATAATACTGTGATAAAGTAGTAATATACATTAAAGACAGAGTCTCTCTTTATCTTATATGGTAAATGTATATATTTGTAAATTATTGATCTTAATATTAAGTATGTTCAAAACATCTAATTTTGGGCTATATTAATTGTTGTTAAGACAATATTTTCTGATATTTTAGAACGAGTTTCATACGTGCTCGGAGATAGTAAATAGTTATTATTGATAGAGAAGATTTTAAAATATTATCTCTTCCAATTATCATATATGAGTTTCGATAAAACGCGCTCTCTAGCGGTACAGGGAGGACCTCAATTTATTTTTTGAGTTGTGTGAAACTATCATAAAACCGATCTATTTTGATTATTTTTAGTACTATTATTTATTTTGATAAGTTTTTTATATGTGTATTGTGTTTGTAAATTTGTTGTTGTTGTTATTTTTAGCATTTTCTATTGCTTTCATAATCTTATCTTTTGTAGCCATTTTCATTTTGTCAAGGAGCGCCTGAATTTAATACTTTCTTTCTCATCTGCCTTTTGATGTTGTTACTTTAATTGCTATCATTTGGATAAATTGAAATAGTTATACATTTTATTTTTAGTGTTAGTTTAGCTGTAGCTATCATTTACTTTTTGTCTGTATTTATTGTTGTATATAGATGATTTAGTTTCGTGTTTTGAAATGCACTCTTTGGTTTTTATTTGGTGTTTTCTTTGGTTTTCTTTGGTTTCCGAGATTCTCACTTAATTAACTCACTTTTTTATTTAAGTTTTTACTTCTGTGTTTTTTAGAGATTGGTTTTTATTATAGACTGTGTGTGCTTATTTAGTTTTGTAGTTTACTATTGTCACTATATAATTATTATTGCTTATTTGTGATTGTGTTATAATTGATCACGTGTTTAGACAGTGTTTATAGGTTATGAGTCTGATTGATTAGTTCACTTATGTAATTGCATTGAGATTTGATCTAGTTGTGTTATTATTATTATTGTGTTAGTTATCTCGGGCATGTATTGTTGCGGTTGTTAGATGTGATGTCAATGTATGTATTATTATGTGACTCTATTGTTGATCTCGGTAATTGGTGTGTGAAGGTTGATTTGTTATGTCTATTTTATGTTGAATTATTATTCCACTTAATCTTGTTATTTAAAGATTCTATTTTAGTTGTATCAAATTTGATGGAAAATTTTATTAGCTCTTATAATATATTTATTTATTTTATTATATTATTTAAATATATTATTTTATTTATTATATTTTAATTTTAATTTATTTATTTATATAATTATATTTACTTTTTTTATTAATTTTTATTATATTATTATATTATTTTTTAATTTATTATTATTATTTATTTATATTATTATTTTATTTATTATTATTTATTTATTATTTTATTTATATTTATTATTTATTATAATTATTATTTATTATTTTTATATTATGTTATATTATATTTAATATTATATTTATTTATTTATAATATTTATTTTATTAAAAATTTTATTTTATTAATAATAGAATTTTATTAAAAATATAAATATATTATAATTTAATTACTTTTAATTAATTATTTTTTCTACTATAATTTATTATAATTTTATATTAATTATTTATTTATTATTACTATATTATTATTTATTTATTTTATATATTATTTTTTAATTTAATTTATTATTTATTTATTTTATTTTATTTATTATTATTATTATTAATTTATTTATTAATATATTATTTATTTATTAATTTATATATTTATTAATATTATTATATTATTTATATATATTTATATTTATTTTATTTATTTTTAAGCTATTATTATTTCACTGATTTAATTTAAGTTATTTTAATAATTTTATATATTTTATTAAATTTTTTCTTGATTAGTTTCTTTAAGAGCTTTCTTGCTTAATTTCAGTTCTTTCTAAATCCTTCTTTGATTTTATTTTAGTTTTTTTCAGGTGCCTTTTTGTGCATTGGTTTGGTGGTGGTTACTCATAGTGTTCTATATGTTTATATTTTCTGAAAGGTTTCAATTCTGGAAAGAAATAATATTTTTTATATCTCTTCAGAATATACATTAAGGACGATATGAAGAATCAATCAAATTTATATTCCTTCTGCAAGTTATGCTTAAGATTTTTTATCCCTCCATTTTTTCATCACATTCTCATCTATCATTCATCATTAATTCATCATACAAGTAATCATTTTTAGAATCATACTTCATATCTACTGAACTTATCATTATTGTCATCGATTTATTACATCAACCATCATCTCTGTATTTATCTCGCAAATACACTTCAATTGTCATCCATATGATCATCACTTCATTTTCACCATCCGACACATTTCCACTCATTACCCCATTTTCATCATCTGTGCTCTCATCACAAAAATTATCAACATCGTCTATTTGGGACACCATCATCATTTATTAAGCGTTGCCAAATAGGTCATGGGGGCTCCGCCATCATCATAATATCCTATTTCCATATTGTCTCATTCTCATTCCTATATCAGTATTTTGTTCAAATATAAATCATTTCTATATAAAATAGACATCAATCATCTCATGGTTTCACGTGGTGCATACAACTTAGGCTATCAATCATGCAACCTCACGTCATACCATTTTATCAATAATCTCACTCTACCATCATCGGTCATTGCGCCTTCTCTTTCTAACGATACCTTAAATACAACGTTGTTCATTCCACAATCTTTATTTTTGAATACTGATTAATGTGGGTGAAAGATAATGCGGCCAGTCAAAGAAGAAGATCTCCTTTTAATTACGAGCAAACTCAAAAATGATAGAAGATTCCGGTAACTAAAACAACCTCTTCATATCGGTTCCATTATAAGCCAATAAAGTATGTCAATTTAAAGAATACACCTTTTTGCTGGAAGCTTATTTAACGATATTATATAATTGTATCTAACGTCAGTAATTCTTAATAAAATTGGGTGTAAAATTAATAAAGTTTATTATCCTTAAGATTATAATAATAAATAAATCAATATATTCAAAATAAAAAGATAATTAAAAACTCATTCTCATTACGTCGCATTTGAAAACGCAATTATCAAAACTTGAAAATTAGTCGGGTAATAATACGAATCAACTAAGTGAATAAGAAGTGAAGGGTAGAATATAAAAGTCTTTTTGATGAATAATAAGGAAATCGCTGTTCATTTAAAAGGTAATTAAAAATTTACAGCCAACTAAGCAAATAATAAATATTATCCCCCTCTCATAAATGTTTCCTATCTACTATTCCATTTTCCTTATTTTCATTATTCTTAAGATTGTTTGGATAATGGTTACCCTTTTCAACTCAAGGCGCGAAATGAACCTACCCTATAACTTCATTTAAATTCAAGCATCTAAAGATTGACTTTTCAAAACATACGAGTAGCAGATTGAGGCTTTTTGGCTTATTCAATACTCTCATAAAGTAAGGGAATGACCTCTTTTCATAAGATACACCAATCTAAGTTACATTTATTTCTTGCAATATAGAATTTTTCAAATTTTACCAATGTTGGAATCTTTCAACCAACAAGTAATTACCTCACAGTCAGACTTTTATTTTGGCCATCCTATCCAGTACTAAAACTTCAATACAAAGAACGCTCCATTTCAAATGTGGAAGTCCAACAGAAGAGGATTTGGACCCTTATTCAAGACTCAACAAGTAATAATAACTCTACTTTTAATTAAAATCAAGTAAAAATCAATTTCAAAATCAATTAGTTAAGAAAATTACCCTTATCAAGGGATCATAACGAAGGGATATAATTTAGGGTTATTCGCTCATAGGCGTTATCCCTTCCAGAACATTTAAAACCGCTAACTTCGGATTTTAATCAGAACCTCATTGCTCAAGTCCAATAGAGTATGGCAAATCACCGAGCTTTTCAAACTCCTCACCGGGCAGTATTATAACTCTCCTCAGATTAGCACTAATAACCTCGTGATAGAACGGATAGCCACTCCATTTCGAAAATCTTAAGAGTTTAGCACACCTTAACACTTGGGTTCATTACGTCAAACGTCAGCAGAGTAATAAATAAACATCTTCCTAACAATAAAGCTCTTTTATATGACTCCATCCCCGGTTATACTTAAACAGTCATTTTCAAAGTCAATACAGTGTTACGTTCTATGTTCTTTGCAATATTAATCCTTTTCATTAAAACGAAAACCTAGTTTTCAAACGTCTTTCTGATAAGTGTGCTAAATAACTTCTATTAAACAACTTTTTTCATATTTCGCTCTCAGGAATAAATATACACTCAGGGGCATCACAATATCAGAGGTTATTTAACAGAGATTCCGATGCATATGACAAGGGTATTATCAACTAATTCAATGATTAATAAATTAACAATGGATAATCACCATGGGAGAATTGTAATCTACATCGTGAAGGAAGGAACCGGTGCAATGTAGAATACTGAATAGGAGTTACAAGTAGGGCCTACCGTTCAGTAATATATCTGAAAACTTTGACTTCAGTAAATTGCTCATTTTCCTATGATGAAGTTGTAATCAAATGGGGTAATAATAAATCAATTATAATAATTTAATAAATAAATTAATATAATAATTATAATTAATTATAATTTTAATTTATATAATAATATACGATTTAATTAATAATAATATATAATATAATAATAATAATTAATAATAATGATAATATATATAAATAATATGTATAAGGCCAATTTCTGCCATTTCAAAAATTTATATTTTGTTTCAAAAAACAAAAATACGATATGGGTAAACCTCCGTTACATCCCAAATAGTTTTTCTAGCCTATTAAACCTGAACAGGTTTTTTGCTTTTAAACGTTAAATTCCTCAATTATAAATGCAAAGACTATTACACTAGCCAATTATGAAGGGAAATTTGACGTAAAATGGATTCACGACGTGGATCTCAAGTAGTAATCCAATATGTTTATTAACTATCCTTAAAAGGCAGGCTTATTAATAATAGTTATAGGTGCAATGACACAAGGATGAAAGTAGTAATCAAAAGCTCCCAGATTACTTCCTTAGATCCAGCAGGGTAATAAGTTCAAACCCAGGAATACTAAATAGTCAATCACAACAACATCTGGCCAAATTCCTTAAAGCAGGATATAAGTCAAGGAGCCGTCACAGGATCAAGTCGTAGTGCCATATCTTCACTCACGCAAGAAGACTATCCCTTAGAAAGGAGGCTGAGTAAGTCAAACAACTCCGGTTACTCCGCTCTACAGGATCAAGTATTAATCGCAACCAGTGAGAATTCTCTCTTTAGAAGCAGGGTATAAGTCGACAACATCTTTCGGAGGTAAAATAAATAGTGGAAATAGATTTGATTGGAAAATCAAGAATATTTCACAAGATGACTGATAGAGAGGGAAATCTTTCAGGGCATTCCTTCGAGAATGATTATTTACCTCCAAAAAACAATTTAGTTTTGTTGTGTGTGTCGCAACGTGAGCGATGGTTGTCCTCCTAATCTGTGAAGGAATGTTGCAATATAGGTATGTCTAAGGATAATGTAATGGTATGTTTTAAATTTAATAGCAAAATATCGTAGGTATGTAAAGGAGTATTTTTTTGGTTTTTTTGGGTTATTTTGAATTTAAAAATAAAGAAAAAAAAAAACAGAATTTTTTTAAATTTAAGTATTGCAACAAAACTTTTTTGGTAAAGGTTTTTTTTTCATTTCAACTTTAATTTAGCAAATTTAAAATATTCTTACCCAAATTATAACATATATATTCTCAGTTAAGGTAGCAGAAATTTTTTTTTATGTTAGAATGCATGATAGGGGAGGTGGCTCTAAGTAGAACTGAGCCCAATCAGGTGCGGCAGGTGCAGTTGAGCTGGCGTGCGACAGCATAGGTAAGACAAACGTGCTTGTGTCAAAATATTTAGTTCAAAAGGTCAGTTCAAGAGGTGCGCGGGTGGGTCGATCTGGTAGGGTCAGTTTTATTCATCAGGTGCCGTAAGTTCCGTGGTGTGTGTCGTTCATACGTGGTACGCTCATTTTGGTGCTGTGAGATGATGGTTCGGTCCGATGCACTGTTTTTTGCTCTTTGCGTGGTGTGAAAAAAGGACTGGTGTTGAGGTGCGATTCTGTTTCATAAAATCCAGGTGAAATGCGGTGCGGTGTGCTGCGGTGTCAGCGGTTGGCGGTGTGGTGCCGGTGCGGTGCGGTGCGGTGCCGTGAAGTGCTGTGGTACGTTGATATGCTTGCTTGTTGCAACTAGCACGTTTTTAAGCTCTTAAAGGAAGTGATGTTTACAGCTTTCTATTATTATTATTATTTTATTATTATTATAATATTATTATGTATTAATTATTATTTTTATTATTAATTATTATTGATTTATTAAATTATTATTTATTATTATATTTATTATTATTATTATTAATTATTATTATTATTATTATTAATTACTTATTATTATTAATTCATATTATTTATTATTAATTATTATTATTATTATTATTATTATTTTGATCATTATTTATTATATTAATCTATTATTAATAATATTATGTTAAATTTTATATTTATTATAATCGATTATTAATTATTAATTATTATTAATATTTATTAATATTATTATTATTATTTTTATAAATTATTTTATTTTTTTTTATTTATTATTATTATTATTATTATTATTATTATTATTATTATTATTATTATTATTATTATTATTATTATTATTATTATTATTATTATTATTATTATTATTATTATTATTATTAATGTAATGATTTTTGGGTTGCTCTTTTTTTTTTCAAGGCCTCTCCTGAAGTATTGGCTCTTCCTTTTTCCGGATTATTGGGTCTCTCTTAAATGATTCCGCTAGATCGTGTAGAGACATTTTTCATTTCTTAATGGGAATTAATTCTTGAAATAAAATAAAAACAATTGATTTATTCTATTGCTATGATTATATAGTATCTAAATCTTTTCGTGTCCGTACATTTTCTTATCGACTTTTCTAGAATATATTTTGTTTTTTAAATAGATTTTAAATTTTTAAATAATTTTTTTTTATTTAATATATCAATTTTCATTTTTTTTATCCTGTCAAAAAATAATGGAATAAGTCTCGTCTGTAAAACTTTTTAATCTTTATAATTGATACTAGAGTTTTAAAATTTATACATTTATTTTTTGGGAATAATTTAAGGAATAATATATAAATATTACTATCAATTTTTTTATAATAAAATTGGTTTTATAAGGAGAAGTATTATTTAAAAATAACTTAAATGATCTTTTTATGTCCTATTTTATTGAGGTAGTATATAGCACAATAATGGTGTTGACGGGACGAAGTTGGGTTCATTTCATTATAATTTTATATTTTATGTTTATATTTTTTATATTTGGTTGATTTAATTGCTTTTTTATATGATGAAGATAATAATTTACAATTGTGTTTTGATTTTTAGAACCACAAAGATTGAAGTTCGAAAAATGTTAAACTGCTTTGACATTACATATATTTTCTTTGATAGTTCTCTAAAGATGGATAAATGCGAAGTTTCTTTTATGCTGTTATCGGATTTTTGTGTGATTAGGTTCTTTTTTATTATTTATATAAAAATATGTTGAAACTTATTTATTTTTATTTACTTTATATTTAAACCACTTTATATACTTTTTTATTTATTATTTATTAGCTTTTACGCGTGAGCTTTTATTATTAAGTTTTAAGTTTATTTAAATTTATTCTTAAGATTATATTACTGTACAGGGTCTTCATGCCGATTATATTATTATTATTGCAGTGTTATTTGTTACATTACATCTTTTCAGAACAATATTTAAAATCGCTGGTTTTTTTCATCTGTTAGTCTACTAATTTATCCTAACCCCATTCCGATAGCGCTTCACAAGTAGACGAATTGCACTTTGAGCTAGCTTTCAATGGCTTTTATCGTACGATCCTTAACATAAGATCTTTATCGTACCCCTGCTTGTTTGCCACATTTTTTAATTGTTCGTTGAGATTTCATGTTTGATTTGTTTTTTTTTCTCTTCCTCTTCTTTTATCTGATCCTAATATTTTAAGTTTTAATAATATTACAAACGGTCTGGGAGCTTATGTTTTCATGTTTTCATTGATAGGTATTTTTTCACATAAATTATTTTTTTTTTTAATTAGTGTTCTTTATTATTCTCTTTAATATCTTGGGTTAAGTTTATTGTTTATATAGATTCTATGTTAATTCCTTTTTAATTTATTATTGAGTTATATATTTATATTTTTTTTTAATTTAATATTATTATCTTACTTACATTAATTATATTTTAATATTGCCAGTAATTTAGGTACTTTCACTTATACTTGTTTACCTATGAGTTACATTAACTCACTCTCAGAGTTCCAACGCTTGGTTAGCATCTTGTTCACACATATAGAAAATTTCATGAAATGTTTAAATTATGAAGCTCAGAAACTGTTCCCACAATTTATTAACCTTATATGGATATTCTTTTTGGGTCATTGACTTTTCGGTGCGTATGAGACAGCTTTGTTGCAATACAAGTTGATATGACTTAAACCCTTAACCTATTAAGAAACCGTAGAAGTAAGCTCCTAAACACCCTAAAAAATCTTCTTTAGGCCAATAAGGATAATTTCCAAAAAGTGAGATAAAGGCCATTTTCCCAATAATTTTGTAACTCAATATTTGTGATTAATCGGAATAATCGAATCGAGTGTTTAATAATAATTAAAATACCACTCTTCAATTAAAATAATGGATCACAAAATATTCTGTCTCTGCGCATAACAATGTGTGTAGAGCAATATGATATGTACGAAGTGGTTCTATAAAACATCATGAATGTTCAATTGTTCATGCATGCATTATATATAATTACTCATGCGAAATATGTTATTATATAATAATTTATTTTGATTTTGTAAGTCTTAATCCTCTTATTATTGCTAATTAATAATTTATTAATTTAAAATTCTTCAAATGATTTATTCGTAAGGGCTGCGAAGTCGGAACTGGAGCTGGAATAGGAGCCGGCGCTGGCGCCGGAGCCGCAGCAAAAAAATCTTTCCTTGGATGAGCCCAGTCTTTAAAGCAAACGAAAACACACAAACACACATTTATTTACTTATTTATTTATTTAATTTATTTATTTATTTCCAAAACTTCAAAGCTTTTATTATATGTTACGTTTTTATACACCATTAAGTATAGGATTTGGTAGCTTATATGTTAGCTTCTCTGACTTTTGTGGTGTGTAGTTTCCGGTTTCATCCCTTGAGAGTAGCTCTATTATTATTATTATTATTATTATTATTATTATTATTA
>JABUQX010006138.1:0-10000 GCA_015478945.1 Trachelipus rathkii
GGGGATTATGATATTTAGACAAGGTTAATGATGAATTTTTTTGTTAAATGTTTTACGAAGTTGATGTAAAAACATTTGTTACGTCAGCATTATATTCTTTGTCAGTATGATGATTAGACAGGTTTATGCTAAAACTTTGTTAAATATTACGGATGTTACATGTGTAAAATCAACATTGATATGTTAGAGATATGCATGAAAAAAGTGTGATATAGGTTACGTTTGGAACGGTGTTATGTACTTACTGTTGTTATAGGGCGGAAGTTTGTTAATGTTAGTGGTTTATTTGTACGTATGGGGTGTTAGGTTTGTGTCGTTGTACATGATATTCTTAGTTCAGGTTATGTTATGTTTAGCTTTTATTAATGTAAAGAACGGTTGTTACGTTAGCAATAATAATTCGATGGTTTAGTATCATAAAAGAACTTATTTTTGTGTTATGTTTGTTAAAACTTTGTTATGTTTACAGCTATTCTTTGGTCTGTATGGTAATAGACAAGATTATGATAAATCCTTGTAAATATTACTGTGTCCTAATGTAAAATTAACGTTAAAATGTTAGAGATGTGCTTGGAAAAAGTATGAATGGTTACGTTTTGTATGCAAGTTAGTACTTTAGCAGGTGTTAAGTGGGAACTTTGTTAAATGTTTACAGTTTTTATTTGTGCTTAGTTGTGTTAGATTTGAGTTGTACATTATTTTCTTAGTTCATATGATGCTATGTTAGCTTTATTAATGTGAAAACCTTGTTATGTTAGCATACATTCGATGATTAGTATATAAAGAACTCATTTTTGTGCTATGTTTATCCGAAATGATATACTCGAAATGCGACGAAAATCAATAGTGTTAATGTAAAGTTAACATTGATATTTTAGAGATATGTTGAAAAAGTGTGAATAGGTTACGTTATGTACGCTGTGCTAGGTATTTACTGTTGTTAATATGGAAATTTTGTTAATGTTAGTAGTTTATTTCGAGCATAAGGTGTGTTAGGTTTGTCATTGTACATTATAATTCTTAGTTCTGGTCAATGCTATGGTTAGCTTTAATAATGTGAAACAATGTTACTTAGCTATATTCGTTGGTTAGTAATTATAAATAACTTTAATTTTTGTAACTATGTTTTCTTCCGAATGGTACTCAATAATGTGACCTGAATCATTAGATCGAAAGATCAAAAGGTCATGGAAGGGATGGGTAGGGGAGGGGCAGGGAGGGAATGGGTGGTTTTGGATTTACTGATTTTAACTGATTTATTGTTTAAATTCTGTAAAAACTATTAACAACTTTACTATGTGATATTTTTAATTCACAGAACTTATTTTTATGTTATGTTTGGATAAACTTTGTTATTTTGCAATTATTTGCTGGGGATTATGATATTAGGTAAGGTTATGAGAAATTTTTGTTAAATATTACTCTATGAAAATGTAAAAACTTTGGTAACGTTAGCATATAGTCGTTGGTCCTGTATGATTAATCGGACAGGGTTATGAAAATACATTTTTTTCCTAAATTGTTACTTGTGTTTTGTAAGATTAACGTTAATAATGTAAGAGATATGCTTGAAAAGTATGAATAGGTTACGTTGGTACGAAGTGTTAGGTACTTTACTGCTGTTAAAGTGCGGAGTTTGTTAAATGTTTTAGTATTGTATTCGTGTGGTAAGTTGTGTAAGGTTGTCTTTGTAAATTATATTCTTAGTTTCATGCTACGCTATGTTAGCTTTTTGATGTGGAATACCTTATACGTTAGAAGTATAATTTGTTGATCAGTAACTGAATATTAACCAAATGATGTTGATAAATTTTTGTTAAATGTTACTGTGTCCTGTAGGTTAACATTGATATGTTTAGAGATATGCTTGAAAAGTAAGAATAGTACGTCTTTGCATACCATGTTAGTTGCCTTACTGGTGTTAAGTTGTGGAACTTTGTTAATGTTAACAAGTTTATTTGTGTGTAAGTTGTGTTAAGTTTTGTCTTTTTTTGCAATTATTTTCTTAGTTTCATGTTACGCTATGTTGTTTTTAGATGTGGAGACTTTATTATGTTAGAGTATATTCGTGGATCAGTAAAATTAACCAATGTTGTGAGAAATTTTAGTTAAATGTTCTGTGTTAGTGTAAGATTAAGCTTTAATATGTTAGAGTTATGCTTGAAAAAAGTAAGAATATAGTTTACGTTTTGCATACCATGTTAGTTGCTTTTCCTTGTTTTAAGTGTGGAACTTTGTTAATGTTAACAGGTTTATTCGCTGTTTAAGGTGTGATAGGTTTGTCTTTGTAACATTATTTTTCTTAGTTCATGTAACGATTTGTTAGTCTTTATTGATTGTGAAACTTTGTTACGTTAGCATACTTTCGGTGCTCTGTGTGATAATTAACCAATGTTGTGATAAATTTTAGTTAAATATTAACATGTTAGTGTAAATTAAAATCGTTATGTAGAGTATGCTTGACAAAGTAAGAATTAGGTTACGTATTGCATGCTATGTTTAGTTTACTTTTACTGTGTTAAGGCTGTACTTTGTTAAATGCTGACTGCTTAATTCTGCTAAGATGTGTTAGGATTGTTTGTTGTACATTATTTCTTAGTTCAGTTGAATGCTATGTTAGCTTTATTCATGTGAAACTTTGTTTACGTTAACAGTTTATTCATGTGTCTGTATGATAATTACACCCGGTTATGGTAAATTTTTGTTAAAATATTACAGTCTTAATGTAAATAACAGCGATATGTTAGAAATGTAAATAAGTTACGTTTTTGAATGCTATATTAGTTACTTTACTGTTGTATAAGTGTGGAACTTTTTGTTAACGTTTACAGTTTATTCCTGTTTAAGATGTGCTAAGTTTGTCGTTGTGGGTTATATTCATAGTTCCAGATGATACTAAGTAAGTCTTTATTAATGTGAAACTTTGTTCGGTCAACAAATTGATTGATGTTTGTAATAAAGAACTTGATTTATGTTACTGTTTATCCAAAATGATACTCGGAAAATGTGACTTGAATCAAATAGATCAATAGATCAATAGATCAGGATGGACAGGAGGGTAGCCGGATGCTGGCTGGATGTGTTTGATTTACTGAATTTACTGATTTAGGGTTGTAAGAACGGTTACAAATTTTAGTAAAAAATTTGACCTTAATCAATAGATCCAATAGATCACAGATGGTCAGGAGGGAGGGATGGATAGTGGTTTGATTTAGTGATTTACTGCCTTTAGGGTATGTAAAACGTTACAATTTTAGTAAAAAATTTGACCTTAATCAATCGATCAATAGATCACAAGATGTCAGGAGGGAGAGTTGGATAGTGGTTTGATTTAACTGATTTACTGTTAGGGTATGTAAAACAATGAAAGTTTTAGTAAAAATTTGACCTAATCAATAGATCAATAGATCACAGATGGTCAGGAGGATGGTTGGGCGGTTTGGATTTAGTATTTACTGCTTTAGGGTATGTTAAAAACGTAATTTTGTAAGTAAAATAAAAAGTGTTAGAAATTTATTTATTTATTTATTTATTTATTTATTTATTTTTTTTCTTGATGGTTCTGAAACCATTATTTTCGAAATCTACAGATCCAATAACATATATATATAAGCACACCAACATTGTTGTTATACGACTGGTTTAATTAACTTGGCACCGCAGCGGCTCCAGCACCGGTGCCTGAGCTCACTCCTCAGAATTCCAAATACCAAAGTCTTTCTTTCTAGAACTCAACTCTGAAATCCTCTCACCAAAATTTCAGCTTTATCCGATCAGTTAATTTTTTTTTTAATGAGGGAGGGTCCCCCCTTCGGGGGACCCACGCAGGCGTAACTTCGTATACACTGAGGTTACCTCATCATCTAACCATCCTCCAAATTTTAGCACGATACGATAAGTTCGGAGTCGGAGGCAGGCTTGCGATCGATTTTGAGGCAGAGCCGGATGCGAAGAAGAAACCGCGGCGGAAGGCAAAGTCGGAGTGCGTAAAAAAACGATCCCTTACAGGGATCGTTTTTCGACTCAGATTCGATTTCCTTCGGAAATCGAATCTTTCGACGTAATAATAATAATAATAATGTGAATTGCGCATGCGCACGCGCGCTCATGTCTGCGCTCTGTCGGTCAAGACAACTTCGGTTTCCTGTTTGACCTCTCAGGTGGTCGTCGCCCGAACGCTTGTTAGGCCTAATCATGCTCGCTCAGATCACGCCACAAGAGCGTAAGCCAGATCGCCGTATCCACCCTCGGGGGTGACCCCCCTCTATATACATCCTACAGACTTGAAATTTACCCTGTTTCGAGCTTATCCCATATATAGATTATATTCCAAGTTTCAGACCTATATCTCTATTCCTTCATAGCGAAAAGGGTGGTCTCGCTCCGGATGCTCTATCACTACTTATATATATATATATATATATATATATATATATATATATATATATATATATATATATATATATATATATATATAATATATATATATATATATATATATATTATATATATATATTATATATATTTTATATATATATAATATATATATATATTACACTATAGTGCGTGAAATCACTTGCAAATAAAGTCAGTTGAACGTGAAAATGTGAACAAGACGAAACTGAGCAAATCTGGACGCAAATGAATGAAGCGTTTTGTTAAAAGTGCAAAAAGAGGTATGTGGGTGTGCTAAAAGTAGGAATTAAGAAAGTGAAATGGTAGAATGAAGAGGGTGATGAAAGGGCTAAAAAGTAAAAAGATACGTGGTTGAATGTACTTAAAGTCAATGATGAAGTTTCGAAAGGAAAGTATATGGAAATGTATAAAGAAGGAAAAAAAGGAAGACAAAGTTGCATAGGTAGGAGAAAAAAAAGAGGTAAATGAACAGTTCGGAAGGAGGATGAATAGGGATTTAAACAAGGGAATAGGAAGCTGTTCTGAAGGAAGTGTGAATAATAAGAAAGAGAAGTAAGGGAATTTTCGTAGAAATATGAAGAGGATGTTACTTTCCGTGACTGATGAAATGAACGTGAGGAGAGTGTGGAGGGAACATTTCGAAAATCTGCATAATATTGGCTGTGACAAAGTGGTGATAGTGATTGAGTGTGGGTTTGGTGATATAAGAGGAAGTATGTATTTTTGGGATGAGG
Source organism: Trachelipus rathkii (assembly GCA_015478945.1). Lineage (NCBI taxonomy): Eukaryota > Metazoa > Arthropoda > Malacostraca > Isopoda > Trachelipodidae > Trachelipus > Trachelipus rathkii. Next base: position 5,151 of record JABUQX010006138.1, read on the forward strand.
TGATTAGTAGGGAGGAGGTAATAGGTAGAGTGAGAAAGTTGAAGAATAGTAAATCATCAGGTATAAATGGAATTACCGGTGAAATGACCAAGAATGGAGGCAAGATTGTAATTGACTGCATATGGAAATTGTACAATAATAAAGCGTTTGTGGAAGGTGTAGTTCCGGATGACTGGAGGAGAGCAGTAATAGGTTAGGGTTAGGGTGATAAGTGAAACTGTAGAAATTACAGGGGAATTAGTTTATTGAGTGTTGTGGGAAGATATATGCTGGTATTCTGGTTGAAAGAGGGCATCGAGTGACTGAGGGACTGATTGTTGAAGAACAAGGTGCATTTATTTAGAAGTGGTATAGGATAAATAGATCAAATTTTTACATTGATGAAAATGAGTGAAAAAATGAGAGAGTAGAAGAGGAACAAAATGTAATTAAGTTTTATTAATTTGCAACGGATGTATGACAGGATTAATAGGGAAGGTATGTGGCAGGTATTAATGACATATGCTGTTGATGGTAGGATTTTGAATGGAATTAGAAATGTATGTATAGTTGACAGTTGAGCGTTATATGGAAAACTGGAGTGGAGAGTGAAAGCTTTACTTCTGTAATTGAGGCAGGGATGTGTTTGTCTCCATGGCTATTTAATTTGTATATGAACGACGTTTATGAAGATCAAAATATATATGTTATATATATATATATATATAAAAAAAAAAATAAAAATAAAAAAAAAAAAAAAAAAAAAAAAAAAAAAAAAAAAAAAAATATATATAATTATATATATATATATATTATATATATATATATATATAATATAATATATAATATATATATATATATATATATATTATATATATAGGGCGTAGGCAGGATTGAGTTGATATATATATATATATATATATATATATATATATATATATATTATATATATATATATATATTATATATATATATATATAATATATATACTATATATATAATTATATATATATATATATATAATATATTATATAATATATATATTATATATATATTAAAATTATGGTCTTCAAAATTGCTGTAATATTTCTTTTATTTCTGCAATTGTTTTTTAATGTGTTGTTTGCGCAGAATATCAACGGGTACGCCTTCCTTGATTGATTTACAGCTTTGGCATCCGCCAAATGCTATCGACATACTGAAGTTCTAGCGGAGATAATGTCAGAAGAATCCAGCCTGTATAAAGCACAAACTAAGTTGACTTTAACCCAATAATGAAAACGAAACACATTAATAACTTAGAAAAATAATATAATACGTTAGTAATGAGTATTACTACTTCATTATCTATCGATTGATGATTTTTTTCAGTTTTTTTACTACTAAAATTTTCAGAACGACGTACTGACAAAGATACAAGCTTCATATTTTTTTATTTCTCCAAGATTTAGGGGGGGCAAGTGCCCCCCTGCCCCCCTGCCTACGCCCATGTTATCATATATATATATATAATATTATATTATAATATATATATATATAATATATATATATATATATATATATATATATATATATATATATATATATATATATTATTTTTTTTTTTTTTTTTTTTTTTTGTGGGGATGTGTTTTAATAACTTGATAGATCAACTCAATTAGCTTTGGTTTGCATGAAATTGTTTATTTTTTTTTTTTTTTTTTTTTTTTTTATTGATTGTTTTAAATATATATTTTTTTTTTTTTTTTTTTTTGGGTAATAGTGTTTTTGGGGTTGGATAACTTATCTGTCCTTAAGGCTTTTTTTTGTAAAAGATTTGTTGAACAGTAAGGTCGTGTTAGAGCAACTCTAAGAGAGTAAACGTACTATGGCCATAGGAAAGTTGCAATCCAAAAGTTGAACTAGTGCGATAATGTTAACTTTTACAATTTTTAAATATTGAAGATAAAGAAAAGAGAAAAATCAAGAATCGTAAGCTGTTATTAACAAGATTTCCGATCAAAGCTGCAAAAAATGGTTGTGTTGTTGTTGTTTAACTAGCTAGGTTCTTTTTTCTCAGTGGGAGCAGAGCGTAGTTACGCTACGCTACGATCTTAGTTTTTCGTGTGATTTTTGTCGGTGCAGAGATGCAAACAAAAGGAGAGAATAGATGGGAAAGGAAGGAGACTATGTCCAGTGTTTCAAGGTGATAGTAGTGGAGCAAATGATTATGAGGTGTGTGAAAAAAAGAGTAGAGTGGTGGTATAAGTTGGATGGAAAAGATTATGAATGTCCAGGTGGTGAAATTCTAATGAGTCTGGGAGAAAAGTGTTTGAAAGTATTTGTAATATAAATCTTTAAGAAGAATTGGATAAAAGATTGGTAAGGAGAAATAGCGTGACCAGTATGTGATATGATATTGGAATTTTTTTATATTAAATGAGTAGAAAAAGAAAGCATGAGAGAATATGTAAACAGGTATGAGGTGATTGAAAGTAAATGTAAGATGACTGGTAGAGTTGATTTAGGAGAAGATATGAAATGTGTGCAGTCACTAATAAGTATTGGTAATATAGATCTGTATGATAGAGATATAGGAAAGGATGAAGGTATGAAAAGGTGTTAGAAGAATTGGATAAAATATATGGTAAGGAGAAACAGCGGCGAGGAGAAAAAGAAAACATGAGAGAATATGTAAACAGGTATGTGGTTATTGAAAGTAAATGCAAGATGACTGGCAAATTTGTTTTAGAAGATATGAAATGTGTGCATTCACTGAAGGAGCAAATCTGGATACTATGGATACTGGATGGTAAGAATGCTTGGGTGTTTCAAAACTTTAAAGATGGCCTAATAAATGTGAGGGAGGGCTTCGGAGTGAAAGCAGTAGAAAGAATTGGATGGTGGACAAAAGAAAGAAGACGAGATGTAGCTCATGAAAGAGTGAAATACAGTGAAGAATAAGAATTAATAGGAAGAATAAATTTGGTGAGGTGATGAAATGCATTTTGTGTCGTTCGGTATACCATTTTTCGGCTCAGTGTTCCAAGAGAGGACAGTATAAAAGAAGAGAGAAAGTAGTAGGTGCAAGGGGTGATTCTGATTTGAGAGAACAGGTAGGAAGTATGAGAGGGTATGGTAGAGGAAGAGGATGGATGAATAAGGAAACAGGAAATCAGACTTTTTTTTTACAGTGAAAGTGTAATTGAGAGAGAAAGAACAGATGAATATGAAGAAATATGTGTGATTGTGGATACTGGATGTCAGAAAAATGTGATAGGTGAAAAGTGACTAGGCTTAGTAGTAGGTAGTATGAATGAAAGGGACAGAGATGATGTGAAAGAATCTATGATATGGATAAATGGGAAATATGTAGTTTGGTGATTCTACTTATCAGGCAGTTAAAAGATTGAAAATACCGTGTTATGTGGGAAATAGAAGATTTTTTTGATAATGGATGTGGTAAAAGGGGATATACCTTGGTTGTTAGGAAGGGAATCGTTAAAAAGGATGGATGCTAGTATAAATCTGAGAAAAGATGAATTGAATATAGGTGTTTTTAATAATATGAAAGTTAGGTGTATGGTGAATGAAAGGGGACACATGAAGATCGGTTTAAGAAAAGGTTTGAGTAGAAGTGTTTGGTGGTTAGGTGGTACAAAAGAAGATTTTTTAAATGAGAATAATAGAGAAAAGGTAGTACATAGGTTACATTTACAATTTGGACATCCAGGTAAATTAAGGTTATGGAGAAATGTTAGCATATAGGTTACATTTATAATTTGGAGATTCACTCAAAGAAAGGTTATGGGAATGATTAAGGATGCTTATAGGGATGAGATTGATAGTGAGGAATGGAAGAAAATAAGTTGTGTAGAAAATGTTAGTGAAATGTGATACTTTTGCGTAGGTATAGGAAGACCAGTAAACCCCATAGTGGGTTTCCCTTTTAGCAAAAGGATTTCTATGAAACGATAGCAATGGATTTAGTGAGCTAGATGGATATAGTTTCTGGTTCTGATTGTTTAGGAACTATGTAATTGTCAAGGCTTGTTGGATTAAAAATAAAGAACCTAAAGAAATAGTGGAAAAAGTGTTAGAAAGATGGATTAGCATATTTGGTGCACCTGAAAGAATCTTGAGTGACAATAGTTTAGAATTTCAGAATGAAAAAAGAAAGGTTTGTGTGAAAGATTTAGTATGATTCAATGGGCACCTGCGGCTGGAGTCCTTGGAGTAATGGGTCAAAGTGAAAAGATGGTAGGATGTGAAAGATTCTGTGAGGAAATTAAAGATAGGGTGTTAGTAAAAATGCGAAGTTTGAATTTGGTCTATAGTAAGCTAACGAAATGGTGCTAGATTAGAAATGGGTAATTAGTTTTCGGTAAAGAAATGTTAGGTTACCTAATAATACAACTGAGGAAGATAGTAGTATGGGTGTAATAGGTATAGAGAGCGTAATGAGAGACACTTCAGCGCCCGGAGTAGTAACAATGACAAATCCCAATTAATGGGAGGGGCGCGGCGCCCCCTGTACTCAGGAAAGACGATGAGCGTTTTTTCGGGTTCCCCCCGGGGGGCTATCTTTGGTGTACATTTCATGTACGCCGTTTAACCCTGTTGGGGTCGCTCCCCCCGGGACCCTATATTTCTATTGATATTTTCCATGTACGTGCGTGAGCACATATGTGCGTGATCACATGGATGTTTGTTTTTCCCCTACCCCTCCCCTTTGTTCGCCGCTACGTCCCCTATTAACGCCAATGGTGGCGCGGCGTAGCGCGCAACATGGCTTACTTAACTTACATGAGCTACTTTATATGAAGGCCTACTTACTTACAATGAGCTACTTACTTACATGAGCAACTTAGCTCCCCTACCCCCCTTTTGTT
>JABUQX010006138.1:15000-17500 GCA_015478945.1 Trachelipus rathkii
TTTACATTCTACGATAAAGATGGTAGATCGTATCATGTAAACATCCCCTACGCTAAAATGAATATGGTAGATTTAATTCCTCATTTAACAGAAAGATTAGCGGCCTCTTTTCAGTCGGGTGATGAAGCTACTTTCAGCGACTTTGTAGCTGAGGTGCAAGTCCTACACAATCCGCAAGGTCAGGGTCCCTTGCTTCCCGGAGGAGTTGGTTTTGGGAATAGTCACATTATCAAAAGACATATGAGATCCAGTGACAACACTCGCGAAGTAGACGATGTAGGTTGCGGTTTTAGAGCAATTGCCGTGTGCCACAAACTTCTTACTATGAACCCAACGATGCTTATAGATGGTGTGCACAGTTCCACAATCGCAACCTTAGGCGAGGATATTGCTAGGTGGTGCGGTCTAGAGTATACAGATCCTTTATCCCCTGATAAGTTTCCCCTGATTGAACGAACATTAGGTTGTAGACTTTTTGTGTACAATAACGACCGCTATGGTGAGATGCACGTTATGTATAAACCACAAGAGAATGATAGAGATAAACCGCTTTATATAATAGGTTTTGATGCTGCTACAACTCATTTTTACTATCCTTTCCCAGATCTGACTCTATTAAATTATCTATTCGTAATGCAGAAGGTATTAGGTCCCCCGTATTCTGTCCTCAATGTTATAGTTTTGTAGATAATATGGCTGTGCATTTAATGAATGATTGTAAAGAGTATAGATGCGGTCAGTGCTTCACGCATAAATGTAAGGGTAATCTAAATAATCCTGTCCCTCTTAGACACTGTAGTAAATGTAATAGAAAATTCTATAATGAATCGTGTTTCAAACTTCATCAAAAAAAGGTGTGTGTGAAGGTAAAAATATGTAAAGATTGTGACACTTTGTATACAGCTGATAAACACGGTCATAAACAGCATGATTGTAAGAATATACAATGTTTCACGTGTGGTTCGAAGTATGATCCTGATGATGGTAGACATAAATGTTTCATGAAAAAATTGAAAGTGAATGAACGGGCAAAGAATGTATATACCATATATTATGATATAGAGACGTATAATCATAATGCTAGAGTGGATGAGAATGGGAAAGCTATAGTTGACATGATTCCTTATTTGTTGGTGAGCATGCTGCTTTGTTATAAATGTAGCAATAAGGAACTGGTAAATGAGAATAAATGTGAAAATTGTGGTGTAAGACGTATGGAAACTTTTCATTTAGATTTAACGTCCACTGATGTGTATGGTAAATGTCCAGTGGATAAATTTATAGAATATCTCGCCCTCTTTGCTTCAAAACATAAAAAAGATACAATAATAGTTGCCGCTCATAATGGTTCAAAATTTGATACGCAGTTTGGGCGAGTTCAATATCGACTAACCCAATAAAGCGAGGGACTAAAATTATCACATTGACCAGTCAGCACAATATTCATTTCAAAGATACATTATTATACATGCCATGCGCTTTGAAAAAACTACCTAAATGTATGGGGATAGAGGGTAATCTGGCTAAAGGTTTCTTCCCATACAGATTCCTCACTCTGGACACTATAAATTATATAGGACCTATTCCCGATAAAACATTGTTTGAAGTTGATCTGATGAGCGAAAGTGAGAAAAAGGATTTTGATGAATGGTGGAGCAGTTATGAAAATAGAGACTACGATATTAAATCAGAATGTACGAAGTACTGTGTACAAGACGTCGACATTCTAAGACGGTGTTTTGAAAAGTTTAGAGGAATATTCCTTAACACGTATAAAATAGATTGTCTGGATGATTGTTGTACGATAGCTTCATTGTGTTTCAGAGTATTTAAAACTAAATTTATGCCGAATAACACTATAGCTCATATAGGGAGGGGTGGCGGGAAGAACTATTCATACGAAGGCATTAGATGGCTGGAGTTCATGGAGATGTATACGGGACAAAATATCGAGCATGCTAGGAATGGGGGTGAGCGAGTATTTAAAATTAAGAATAAGTGTCTTCAGCCTGATGGATATGCTGAGGTACCGGTTACCGAATACACAGCTATTGATGGGGAGGATTTCGTAGGTTTGAGAGCGCTTAGAGTAGATGGTGATTTGAAAGGCAGGAATGCTCAGCGATGGAGAGGTATGGGTAATGTAGCTATGAAGAAGATTGTGTACTTGTTTCATGGGTGTATTTGGCATGGCCATCAGAACTGTGAGAAAGGTCGTAAAAATTTAGGTAAAACATCGAGTCTCGATCTTTATAGAATGGCTATGTTACAAGAAGCTTCGTATAAAAGAGAAGGTTATGAAGTTGTAAGAATTTGGGAGTGTGAATGGGAAGCCATGCGGAAGGAGGGTACTGTGACTGTAACTAAGGGGGGTGAGGAAAAAACTATGAATTTAGGCAAATATGTGCGCGAAGTAGATGATGGTGTAGCTAACAAGCGGTTGTGTATTGGTGATGCTCTGTACGGTGGGCGTACAGAACCGTTCGTTTACTATTACCCT